>QANY01001767.1:0-22500 GCA_003255025.1 Datisca glomerata
TTTCAAATTATACACATAGTCTTGGATTATTAAAAGAAACCAAAATTTAAAACATGTATATTTCATGTATTAGGCCGGATAAAATACGGTATCTACAGCGATTTAGGATTTTTGTTCGGTAAGTTCATCTTTGTCTTTGTTGCTGGTTTATTTGGTATAAGTGTTTATATATCAATCGATTTAGCCGTTAGTTTGTCTTTATTGATTTCCTTCATCTTTTTCTTCTCTAAGTTGGGATTTTATTTGATTTAGCCGTTCGTCTTTGTCTTTGTTGCTGGTTTATTTGATATAAGTGTTTATGTATCGATCGAGTTAGCCGTTAGTTTGTCTTTGTTGATTTCCTGCATCTTTTTCTTCACTGAGTTGGGATTTTATTTGATTTAGTCGTTCGTATTTATCTTTTTTGCTGGTTTATTTGATATAAGTGTTTATATATTGATCGATTTAGCTGTTAGTTTATTTTTGTTGATTTCCTTCATTTTTTCTTCTTTGAGTTGGGATTTTATTTGATTTAGCCGTTAGTTTGTCTTTGTTGATTTTCTTCGATTGATTTAGCCTTTTTTTTGTCTTTGGGTTAGGACTTCCAGCTGGAATTCTTTTTTGATGCTAATCCCTACTTTAAATATTATGTCCTAACAAAAACGTATCACTTGATTGATGATGATGAGCCAATATTAGAGAAATTCATTGGGTAACTTAATATCTACTGGTGATTTGAAAACTTATTTCCTTTCTTCTGTGACTTAGCTATTTTTGTTCTTTTTGGTTTAACAGAGATGGTGGATGCGGAGATGATGAAGCTTTGACGGTTGAGGGAGGATTTGGGTAAAGCTTGAACCTTTCGTAGTTGAGCTAACTCTTCTATTATATATATGTTAGTATTATTCAGTTAAAGAATAATGAAGCTATCAGCACATTCTCTCAGTAAGCTTCATCGAGTATTCTCTTCCGTTTCTTCAAAACCTCATCTCTTCTTCATTGTCTCTGTTTTCATACACTCTATTTATTCAATCTAAAGCAGCTGTTGCTAGAACTGCTCCTTGCATGTCTCATTTGATTTTGCTGAACAATAAATCAGTCCTACAATTTATAGAGCCTTGTGTCATTGTATTTAATAATCACAGGATTTTAAAATGTTTGCAGTGATGGAGCTCGAACAGTGGACTGTTGGAGCAACAAAGTGCTAGAAGATACTCTGAGGCTCTCTCTAATTCTAAGATTTCTAGCAATTTTTCTTCTCCAAGGCCATATGCTTCTTTAAGCACAGGTGATAAGATGATACATACATTCTAAATTCAAGTTTATGATTTTGAAAGTATTTCTTTATGCCCATTGTTTTGAGTAAGATTTTACGTTATATTACATGAACAATACGATGAGGACTAGAAAATTGTCTTTATGGTAGTTCATACCACTTTTGTCAACGTCTTAGTAGTCATCATTAGGATGAAAATGATAGAAATTTTGATTTTGTGCTCGTGTTACAAAATTCTGAATCCAATCCCTTGAGACACTAACTCGTTGCTAGTAACTGAAAGGAGTTAAAAATGAAGAAAAACACAAGGTGGTGTATGCTAAATCCAATGTTAGTTGTTGACATCAATTATGATCAATACGAGGAAGCTCTGAATTTCGGTTACCTTTTTTTCCAATAATGGAGAACACAGTCAATACTCATTTGGTCTTAAAAAATGGAGCAGCCTTGAAAGTTTAGCGTGGCAGCCTAACATCATGGATTTCGACTTTAATTCATTATTTAAACAGGGAAATTATTATGTTTTTAGGGAAAGATTCACGTATTGAGTAATCGACTTGAACCATCGAGTATCCTTGATGTGATGTGAATGTCGTCTTACGTTTCATCTTTTCATAGACATTGTATCTTGAAGTTTTGTTGGCTAAACCCATTGAATATCCTTGATGTGATCCAAATATGGAATATTTGGTATCTTGAATTTTTAGGGTTTTTTATATGCTTATAAATTAAAACATAAATAAGTTATTTTTCAAATTTTATGGGGTTATAATTTATAAAATAAAAGGTTAAAATTTCAAATTTTAATATTCAATATCAAACTTATAGCAGATATGATTGATTTATAGATAGAATATGAGCTTGAGAGTTATACGTGTTCGTCAAACTGATAAATTAGATTTACTGACCATCATAACATCACGAACTATAATTATGTAAGGTGAAAACCTGTCTTGCTCGATACTTGTCACAAAAACACAACAATATTATCAACGACAACTTATAACGAGTTTATGAATAAGTGTTCAATTGTATCGGAGATCCTTAATTAATCCTATTTAATTTCACATAATAAGTGAGTATGATAAATTTTTACATTGAAATAACGAGTTTTTTCTATTTTTATCGATGATTTTTTCGATATACGGTAAATAATTATAAAAATATCAATTTTACGGTTGATTGTGAAGAATCACAATTATTTCCAAAAAACTGGCGATTGGGATGGAGACTAGCAATCGTCTATTTATACATGGTGTTTAGGAATGAAACAGGCGATTGGAGGCATAAAACTAGCGTTTGACTTTGACGATGCGATTAACACCATATATGGTGATTAGGTTGTACGTATTTGGTGAACCCATCTAAAAATTATTATTTTATACGTATTTGTACAAAATTATTATTTTATATGTATTTCACGTATAAAATCAATCATTCTTCGAGGTGTTCACCAAAATATTTCACTTACAATATGAATCATTCTTCAAGGGGTTCACCAAAATATTTCACGTACAAAATCAATAATTCTTCCAGGGGTTCACCAAACTATTTCACGTACAAAATGAATCGTTGCTCGAGGGGTTTACCAAAATATTTCACGTATAAAATCAATCTTTTTTGGAGTGGTTCACCAAAATATTTCACGTACAAAATGAATCATTCTTCGAGGGGTCCACTAAAATATTTCACGTACAAAATGAATCATTCTTGGAGTGGTTCACCAAAATATTTCACGTACAAATGAATCATTATTCGAGGGGTTCACCAAAATATTTTAGGTACAAAATTAAGTATTCGACAAGGGGTTCACCAAAATATTTTACGTACAAAATCAATCATTCTTCGAGGGGTTCACCAAAATATTTCACGTACAAAATCAATAATTCTTCGTGGAGTTCACCAAAATATTTTACGTACAAAATTAATCATTCTTCGAGGTGCTCTTCTAAAATGTAGTGGAGAAATATTATTTTACTTGATACTTGTTGTAAAATGACAACAACATAATCAAGAATACAATCTTAAGTGTTTATGAATAAGTTTGTTTGCGATTCATCTAGTATACCCTGATCAATTTTAAAAAATCAAATTTGTTGAAAGACCGTCATTAAAAGGTCTTAAAAACCATTGTATTGATGCAAAATCGGCTAACAAAACCGCCGGTATTGGTGAACCCCAAAACCATCGATATTGGTTAGAGAAACTGCCGGAATAGATTGGTGAACCCTAATACATAATTATTGAACCTTAGTACGTAATTGGTGAATCCCACTACGTAATTGGTGAACCCCACTACGTAATTGGTGAACACCTCCAAGAATTATCCTTTGTGTGGTCCAAATTGCTCCAAATGTAATCTAAGGGCCACAATAGCCCAGCATCCATGACATGAATTTTTTCACGGCATGATAAAACTTTTTGATGAAAGTGTGCTGGCTATTTATTAACAAATGTACATTTAATGCACCTTTGAAATTGCCAACTCCCTTGTCTCAATATTTTCAATTGTCACTATTGTGGGTCCTGAGATAGCATATTTGTGAGGCAAGAAAGCTGTGAATTTGTCATAGTCTCCGCCAAAGCTCATTCGCATTTGAGAAGTCTAACCCATCCATATGTGCAATTGTCATAGGTATAACTTTGCGTGTCCTTGCTAGCGTGAGGTGCAAGGATTGCACATGTATAAGACCCACTGAATAATTGGTGAATAAGATGGTGGCATTGGGTGTGAATATTTTATGGCGGCACTTTAGGTTGAGTGCTTGGTCACGCGCGGGACTCGCGTGTTGTGGTGGCGCGGCATGGGCTCCTTGATGGCCCACGACATGGGTGATTGCTGGGAGAGGTGATGATGTCACCTTGGCTCCTTGTGTACGGGGCTTGTTGGCATGGGTGGATAGCGGTTCCTTGGGTGATGTTGCTTGATGGCGGGTGGTTGTGCGACGTGAGTTGGTGCAAGCCTTGATGGCGGCACATGCTTAGTGGTGGCACATGGTGTGGTCGCGGAGCCATGATGGGGCTATGATGGCGGCAATAGGCTTGTTGTGCGCACGCGAGGCTTGCTTGGTGGTGCGCGCTAGCTGGGCGAGTGTGATAGCGGGATTGGTTGGCACACAGGGCTTGCTGGCGGCACTTGAGTGGTCGCGGGGCTTGCTAGCTATACTTGGGTAGTCGCAGGGCTTGGTTGGAATAAGGGGCTTGCTGGCGGAACTTAGGTAGTCGCGAGGCTATGATGGCGGCACTAAATGTATATGAGGGTTGACAACCTAAACGTTAACTTTGGCAAATTGAAACTCCCATGATACACATTGGAGCGCCGCCACCAAGACGTACCATGAAGTGCCACCAAGGTACACCCATGGGTGCCTCCCCAGCGATACACCCATGGGTGCCACTTTATGATAGTACCATAGGTGCCGCCCCCATGGCCACTCCATGGGTACCACCCTCATGGCAACTTCATGGGTACTGCCCCTTTGGTAGCACCGTAGGGTGTCACTCCCTTGACAACACCATGGAGTGTCACCCCATGGGTGCATCACGTAGGCGCCTATATCATCCTCCGTAATGTAACTCGGAGACAACAGTGATGCGCTTCAGACAAGACACATCGTCATGCTATCTCGATTTATCACATCACAAACCACCAAGTTAAGTGATAAAAACTTGGGTGGACGTATGGTTGCCCGGGCATGCTCGGGAGGCTGTGGACTGGTAGGATTAGGGAAAGGCTACGTTGTACTGGACGGGGATCAAATCTCCTCGGTATGACCACTCTAAACATTGAGGGTGTGCTACCTTCCCACCTTGGGGATGGGTTGGTTTGAGAGAACTGTTGGCGTTGGGTGAACACCACCGTTACGCCCCATCAGTTAGGCATGTTCTCCATAGATCATGGTCACTACACAAAAACCCACATGGCGCCACCCGATTTACTCATGTATAATCCTCCTCTTACTCACCTAAGCTTGATCAGTCAGCTTAGGTGGCGTGACTCGATTGGCGGACTTACAACTAATCAAGGGAGTAGTTGCAATGGTCCCCCTCCTTTTGTTCACCTATAAAAGGAGGACTCCTCCTTCATTTGGAGGAGGATGAGAAGTTTAGAGAGAGAAGCTCGCATTTTCAGATTGAGGAACTCCCATTTTTAGAGTGAGAAACTCCCACTTCTAGAGAGAAAGAGATAGCAAGCATTTGTCACCATCTTTGAGTGTCTAGAGTGCTCCCCCTTCACCTCCTGACGTACTCCCCGACGTTCTCAGGCGTTGTTTTGGTCACGAGCTAGGATTAGACTACTATTGCACCTCCTCACGCCACACTTTGCATCTACATTTAGCGACTCTACTGGGGAGTGGTTTGTCACTCTAGCAAAGGACCACCATGGCCGGACGTGCAAAGGAAAGAGCGACTCTATCACGCATGGAGGAAGATGGACCCATACTCAACGATGAACACGGATAAAAGGAGGAGAACACCTATCGTGAGTTACCACCAAGCGCACTTACATAAGCGCAAGACCAAGCCAAAGCCGTTAAGGAACTCCAAGCTTCTAACACTAAGATGAGGAGTCTTGAAACATTGAATGTGTACATTAGTGCCATCGCACCACAACACCCAACACCAACCTCCACTAGGGCGTGCAATAGACCTCCATTGTAGGTCCGCAACCGACCACCTCCATCATAGGCATGCAACTGGCCACGTCCATCATGGGTGCGTAACCAACCTCCACCATGGGCGCTCAACCAGCCTCCATCATGGGAGCGCAACCAACCTCCACCATAGGTGCACCACTGACCACTCTCACAGGCATCCAACCATCATCCACCGTAGGTGTTCGCCTAGAACCATGTTCAACCGAATATTCAAGCCAACATTCAAGCTCTTCCACAATTCAATGTTACACCAACACCTCTTGACAAGTTCGCTACCCCGACTACTACAATAGCTCAGACCAACCTTACCCTAAGTGCAAACATCCTTGTTGGAAGTAGTCCTTTCATTACCCGTAAAGCCCTCCAAAAGGTATTCTATGAGAAGAGAGTAAGAGCATCGTTGAATGAGTCTGTTGTCGACTTTAGGCCATCATATTCAAGTGACATAGTCTTAAGACCATACCCGGCCGATTATGTTCCTCCAAAGTTTTGAAAGTATAATGGCCAAAATGGTTGTGCCAAAGAACATGTTATACATTTCATTGATGATATCTGGCCCTATGGTTATGATGAGTTCATGCGTTTGAGAGAATTCTCAAAGTCCTTGACATGGACGCAAATGGTATCAACCTTCTTGGCGAAGTTCTTTGTCATAGAGGAGAAGATTAGCATACTAGGTCTAGGAAGGCAATGGATCAGTGGCGACCTTGTGTCACACGTTCAACGGTTCAAGGAGAAGGTCATGGATTGCTGAGGGGATTGGAAGTTCAGAGAGAAAAACTCTCACTTTAGAGAGAGAAGCTTTCATTTCTAGAGTGAAAAACTTCCACTTCTAGAGAGAGAGCAAGTATTTGTCACCACCCTTGAGTGTCCGGGTTGCTCCCCCTTCACCTCCTAGCGTGACCCCCGACGTTCTCAGGCATTGTTCCTATTACGAGCTAGGACTAGACCACTCCTGCACCTCACCCACGTGACACATTTGTATCTACATTATGTTTATCATTTGGTAATGAGAAATATTTACTTGACGAATTTACAGATGCATATATGACTAGTGATCTTGATTCTAGATAGTCGACATCAGGATATCTAATTATTTTCTTAGGCAGAGCAGTATTGTGGCATTCTAATACATAAATGTGTTACTTTATCAACTATTGAAACTGAGTTTATAGCAGCTACTAAATCTTGCAAAAAAAAATGCTATAGATGAAGACATTTTTGCAAGAGTTGGGGTTCAAGCAGCATAAATATGTTTTCACCTGTGATAGTTAGTGTGCTATTCATCTTAGGAAGAATTCGACATTCCATTCTAGACCGAAGCACATTGATGTGAGGTATCACTATATACATGATAAGTTAAATGAGAAGCAATTGGAGATTCAGAAAGTCTGCATGGATGATAATGGGTCAGACATTACGGAAAAAAACTTACCCAAAGAGAAGCATGAGATATGCATAAAGCATGCATGCCATGATGCCCACCTCTAACTAGTCGAAAGTTGTGACGTGAGCTTCCTAAGGCTCGAAGAAGAAAAGGATGAGGATTCTCTGTAGTTGGTGTCCAACTGTAGTGAGGAAGTTCAATCTCACATGTCCAAGAGATTTGGACGGCTGAGATCAAATGTTAAAAAGTAAAAAAAAAAATATTTGTTACTTTTTCCCCAAGTAATGTTTTACGTGATTTAGACTGTCCAAATCTGATCGGACGCTTTCAAATTACTGAACTGTCTTGTTTGTAACCAAACGAAACACAATCCTAATCCGAACGCAAAAGCCAAAAATTATATGGTCTATGCTAATTTTTGGTGCATGGTAACTTGTGTGTGTGCAATACAACAAATAAATACCCAAAAAGTTAAAGGATTTCTTCACTCGGCTCAAAGCAATACGTGGGTGATAGTTTTTAGACGTCTAATACCTTTATACGTGTTTAGCCGCCTGGAAGCTTTTTAACGTGCAGTGGTTTGTGCGACTATTTTTTATACATGATCAGCCGCCATAGAGAGAGAACGGGATGTTAGGTCGACAGAAGAAAATTGTGGGAAAATAGAAAGAAGTTTGTCACATATGACCATAAATTTTTACTCTCATCTTGATAATTTGAGTGTGTCTTCATAGTTCATCATCCTCATTTTTAATGATATTCTATCTGTCATCTTTATCGATGTATTTTTCATTATCTCTTTATTTGATGAGATTTATTTTGATGTATCCGTTATTATAGATCATTCATTTGATTACTTAACCCTCTAGTTTTAAAAATCAGAACTGTTATAAGTTGAAAAATTCACTAATAGTAGAAGTTACAATAATACTCCCAACTATCCAATCTCACAGGCCTACTGCCCCTGATTTCTTTTGTCAAGGCACTCATCTTAAATGGACAGAGAGCTTCACAACCATGAAAAGTGGGCTCCGCGACTATGGACGGAGAGCATGGCTGTCATAGATGGAGAGTTCTGCCCATCATGGACGACAAGCTTTCTGTCCTGGATGGCAAGACAAGAACTAGGAAATATGAATTAACCTCGTGTACAATATTCATCATGGACCATAATGGTTAATTCCATTCTGTTTCTGCCCGAATGGACAGAATATTCATCATGGACCATAATGGTTAATTCCATTCTGTTTCTGCCCGAATGAACTGTCAATGAGAAGGTGAAAATTATACTGAAATAAACCCTAGTACTTTATTATACTTTTGAAAATGAAAAGTTATTTCAAACCTAACAGTTTTATTAAGCCTAACACAAAATAAAAAATCATGAAGTAAAGAAGAATTTTATTTGTGTGGGGTAATAGACCTAAGCTATAGTATGTCACCGTTAATGAATAGAAGCTTTAAAATTATTGGATTGTTTTAAATAAGCTTAACTAAAAACTTAAAAAACTATGAAGTAATAAAAATAATTTATGTGGGGAATAAAAGCTAAATAATAATAATAATTGACATCGCCATAGTAAATAGTTGGTTTCATCTAATCTGAGAGATACATAGTTTATTACCATTTATGTTGTATGTTTCCCTGCTATAAATACATGTATATAATCACAATGGAATATAGAGAGCTTTATTCTTTTCAGGGAGAATAAATTTTTGACATCCAAACATTCTTTTATTAATCCAAAATTACCCCTTAAATGGTCACACGGCTTGAGTTTATTGGTTACTGACTTTACAATTTACACATAATTTGGCTTAAATTCATTTCACAGGCACCACCATCATCTCATATCGTTGTTGCGAAGAATCGTACTCCTTCATCCTCTCTAATCTCTTTGATTGTTGGTGTCAAGAATCGTACCCCTTCATCCTCTCTATTATGATTGGTGTATCAACTTTAGGTTGTTAAGTCTTTTATGAGTAAAGTCAGTTGGGTAAAGCTAAACCACATGTGTTAAAGTAAAGTCAGTTGGTTAAAGCTAAACCACATGTGTCTATGTCTACAACAGAAAATAGACATGCAAACAGACATGCAATCAGAATAGTGATATATATCCGTCCATATAAAGTTAAAAGTTTTTTTTCTTTCAATCAACAGAAGATAAAAAAGGAGAAGGAAGAAAATTGAAATACCGAATACCGAAAGAAGCAATATGAAACATAAACGTCCCAGCAATTTGTATCGAGAAGGGAAGGGATTGCTTATCTATACTCGAGCGTTGAGAGGGAGAGTTCCTCCTTTATCTTCTTATGTTGTAAAGCTTGTAAATCCTTGACCCTTGTACTTGATCTCCATAATCGTATATGAGAAGCTCCAACACTGGATGTAGGTTCTGATTCCGAACCAGTATAAAATCTTATGTCTCTTTTCTCCTTCTCTTCTTCTTCATTTTTTCCATTTACATGTACACGATATGCACACTGTAACCGTTAGTCAGTGTTTATTCCGGAACAAAAGTGGTATCAAAGCCCAAGATCAACAAACAAAAGGATTAAAGTGCTAGTCTTTAAGAATCTTGATATTTCAAGATTGTGATCAGAAAATCATGAAACAGTCAAGAAAGGGTTTATGATGGCAACAACATTAACCAAACACGACATTGACAAGTTTGATGGCACAAACGAATTTGCAATATGGAAGATGAAAATGTTGGCACTCTTAGGGAATTTGAGATTAGATGAGGCACTTGAAAGAAAGAGTAAGATGCCTTCAACTTATTCTGAAGAGAAGAAGAAAGACATCAAGAAGAATACATATAATACTCTAATTCTGAGCCTCACTGATAAAGCCCTAAGGGAAATTGCTAAGATGAAGACACTGGCTGAAATTTGGCTCAAACTTGAGAGTCTTTATATGACTAAAACTCTGTCAAGTTGATTGCATCTCAACGCCTATAAAATGGCTGAAGGGAAGAGCATTCAAGAACACATTGATGAGTCCAATAAACTTTACCTTGATCTTGAAAATATTCAAGTAGAATATGAATATGAAGATTAAGCCCTAGTACTGCTAGATTCTCTGCCAAATTCATTTGAAACCTTTGTGGACATTCTGAAGCATGGCCGAGAGACACTGTCTTTAGAAGATGTAATTGGTGCCCTTAATTCTAAGAGATGTAAAGGAAGCATGAGTAGAAGGATTCAAGTAGGGAGAGCCTGTTAGTGAGAGGAATGATAGAAAATAAAGAGTATAGAGGGAGGAACAAGTCAAGATCAAAGTCTAGAAGTGGAAAGAACTTCGAAAAAGGTCAAATGTTTTCACTATCATGAAGATGGTCATATCAGAAGATTGTGTCCTAGAGAAATAAGAAATATAAGCTTAAGGAGACTATTGAAGGGGATGTTGTAGTTTTAGAGGATGGATATGAGAGTGTTGATGTCCTTGTTGTGGCAACCAAGAACTCAAAAAGGCAATGAATCCTTGATTCAGGGTGTTCATTACATATTACACCAAACACATATTACTCCAAGCAGGGACTGGTTTAAGATTTTCTCAGGCTTTGATGGTGGAAATGTGCTACTTGGAGATAATAAGTAATGTAATATTGTTGGATCAGGAACCATTAGGATTAAAACCTATGATGGTTCAGAAAAGATTATATTAGAAGTGAGGTATGTTCCTGATTTGTAGAGAAGTTTAATATCACTTGGAGTTCTAGATGAAAATGGATATACCTATAAGAGGTGAAAATGGATATACCTATAAGGGGTGAAAATGGGGTAATCAAAATCTTTAAGGGTTCCATGGTAGTGATGAAGGGCATTAAAGAAAATGGTCTCTATGTACTTTAAGGAAGCACACTGATTGGTGTAATAAACTCTGTCACAGCATCAGAAGTTGATAAGTAAACTTTGTGGCACAAAAGACTAGGGCATGTGAGTGAGAAGGGTTTGCTGAAACTAGAGAAACATGAGCTAATCAGTGGTGGCAAGCTAGATAAGTTGAGCTTCTGTGAACATTGAATCTTTGGGAAGGCTACCAAAGTAAAGTTCAACACTTCAGTACACACAACTCAAGAAATCCTAGGCTATCTACATTCAGATCTTTAGGGGCCTTCAAGTACTGAATCTCTTGGTGGGAGGTATTTTATCTCCTTTATAGATGATTGCTTTAGAAAGGTATGGATTACATCCTAAAGTCAAAAGATGAGGCATTTATGAATTTTAAGGAATGGAAAAGGATGGTAGAGCTCCAAGTTAGTAAGAAAGTCAAGAAACTCAGAACAGACAGTGGCCTAGAGTTTCTGAATGAGGAATTTAATAATTTCTACAAGCAAGAAGGTATTTTGAGACATAAAATAGTTCCATACACTCCCCAATAGAATGGATTGGCAAAAAGAATGAACAAGACAATTTTAGAAAATGTTAGAAGCATGCTATCCAGTATCACCCTGCCAAAGAAGTTTTGGGTAGAAGCTGTAAACACAGCAACTTACCTCATTAACAGATGCCCCTCCACTGCTATAGGGCTCAAGACACCAGAGGAGAAATGGACTAAGTTACCTCCTAGCCTTGTACATTTAAGGGTATTTGGGTGTGTGTCATATGCACACATTGGAAAAGGGAAGATTTACCTTAGAGCAAAGAGATGTATGTTTGTTGGGTATCCAGAAGGTGTTAAAGGATACAAGTTATGGTTTTCAGATAAAGCTAGTTTCAAAAGCTTTATCAGTAAAGATGTCACTTTTAAGGAATCTGAAATGTGCATGAATGATTCTGGACCTTCAAATCAAATAGGAAACAGAAAAACTACTGAGATAAGGCTTGAGGTGGAGTTTGGGAGTTCCGAGTTTATTCCTACTAACTCAGCTTCAGTTAATACTAAAGTTGGACCAACTATTGAATACCAATTACAGATAGACACTCATGGTGACAAAGAAGACCTCACTGAATATCAACTTACAGGAGACAAAAATAGAAGACAGCATAAAGCACCAGTTAGATATGGAAATGTTGATCGTATAGCCTTTACGTTGACAGTTGCAAATGATATTGATGATTTTGAACCTAAATCTTATCATGCGACTATGAGGGGTAAAAGCAAAGAAAATTGGCTAGTTGCTATGAAAGATGAGATAAGCTCTCTAAACAAGAATCATACATGGATTCTTGTTGATAAACCTGAAGGACAAAAATTAATAGGTAGCAAATAGATTTTCAAAGTAAAACAGGGAATTTCAGGAGCTAAAAAGCCTAGATTTAAGGCCAGGATGGTGGCAAGAGGTTCCAGTTAGAGGGAAGGGGTAGAAACAACATTCCTATTGTTAAGCACACTTCAATTAGGTTAATTTTAGCTCTAGTCAACCAATTTGGATTAGAATTAGAATAAATGGATATAAAACAACATTCCTATATGAGAACCTAGAGGAGAAGATCTTCATGTCTCAACCCTATGGGTTTGTCAGGAGAGGGGATGAAAGAAACGCTTGTCTACTGAAGAAATTACTCTATGGTCTGAAACAAAGCCCAAGGAAGTGGTACCTAAGGTTTGATGAGTTTATGGTCAGAATGGGATTCACTAGAAGCATTCATGATAGTTGTGTGTACTACAAGAACTCTGATAACAACTCTAAGGTATATCTCCTACTATATATAGATGATATGCTTATAGCTTCATCTGACACATCTGAAATAAGAAGACTTAAGGCTCATCTAAAAGACCTAGGGGAATAAAGGAGGATACTTGGCATGGATATACACAGAGACTGGATAAATAAAAAGTTGTGTATTTACCAAGATGAGTATATTCTAAAGGTATTGAGAAAATTTGGGATGGCAGAATCTAAACCTGTCAAAACTCCTCTAGCACCTCACTTTAAGCTATCTTACCTCCAATCACCTAAGACAGAAGAAGAGCAAAGCCAAATGGATAAAATTCCTTATGCTAGTGTAGTAGGAAATCTTATGTACTCTATGGTATGCACTAGACTAGATTTATCCTTTGTTGCAAGTGTTGTAAGAAGGTTTATGGCTAAGCCAGACAAGGAACATTAGGAAGCAGTAAAGTAGATCATGAGGTTTCTGAAAGATACTCCCAGGCATGGTCTTATATTTGAGAAATATGAATCTAAACAGGAACCTATCATATGATATGCGGACTCAGATTTTACAGGGGATCATGATAAGAAGAGATCTCTAACAGGATATGTCTTTACAGTCTTTAGGTGTAGTGTGAGCTTGAAAGCATCACTACAACCAGTGTTTGCATTGTCTACAACATAAGCTTAATATGTTGCAGCTACTGAGGCAGTAAAGAAAGCTTTATGGCTAAGAGGGATAGTAGAAGAACTTAGTGCGAGGCAAGATAGTATAACTTTTTTTGTGACTACCAAGGTGCTATTCACCTAACCAGGAATCATATGCACCACGAAAGAACATAATATATTGATATCAAGATACATTTCCTAAGAAGTGATATCATCAGAAAAGGTCAAGGTGGAGAAGATCCACACAGAGGACAATCCTACTGACATGATCAGTAAACCTAACACATTTTTCAAGTTAGATCACTGTCTAAACTTGATAAATTTGAAGGTTGTTTCAGGGTAAAACCTGAAAATTTACTGGAGCAATTCCAGGGTTTGATGGGATCAACCTAAAGTTAGATTCAAGGTGGAGAGTTATTATGATTGGTGCATCAACTTTAGGTTGTTAAGTCTTTTATGAGTAAAGTCGGTTGGTTAACTGACTAATTGTTTAAAGCTAAACAACATGTGGCTATGTCTACAATAGAAAACAGACATGCAGACAAACATGCATA
This sequence comes from Datisca glomerata, assembly GCA_003255025.1. NCBI lineage: Eukaryota > Viridiplantae > Streptophyta > Magnoliopsida > Cucurbitales > Datiscaceae > Datisca > Datisca glomerata. The sequence goes on from QANY01001767.1 coordinate 14,124, forward strand.
ATCTTATATGTAACTTGTATCGAGAAGGGATTGGATTGCTGACCTGTAATCGAGCGTTGAGAGGGAGTGTTCCTGTTCTATTTTCTTGTGTTGTTAAACTTGTAAATCATTGACCCTCGTACTTGACCTCCATAATCGTATATGAGAAGCTCTAGCGCTTGATGTAGGTTTTGATTTGATAGAACCGAAACAGTATAAAACCTTGTGTCTCTCTTCTCCTTCTCTTCTTCTTCATTTTCTCCATTTTCATGTACACGATCTACACAGTGAAACCTTTAATTAGTGTTTATTCTGCAACACTCTCCAACAGCACTACTTCAGCCATTAAGAATCGTACTCCTTCATCCTCTCTAATCTCGCTGTTTCAGCTACTAAGAGTCGTAGTCTTTCATCCTATTGTTAAAAATAACACTCCATCTTCACTTCCATTTCATTGCTGCAGTCACAACCACCATCTTCATATCGAGTGACCCAAATGACCCAAATATCACTTATGAGATGTTGAAAGCTGTGATTGAGAGTAATGATTTCTATTCCAAGAAATTCAACTCTCACTCAGATAATAATCCTTTCTCATCTGATATGATGCAAATGGCTTCTAACTATTACCATTATCGTATTATGATTGTTGAGAATATTATGACATAAATTCCAATTGATCAGTAGGTTGATATGTGTTTTGATCACATAAATGTATTAAAATGCATACATCAGGGAATTGGGTGCATATATTTTCATCTGTTAATGATGAATACTTCTATAAATTTTTGAAGTTGTAGAATATATATAAGCACACCATAAGGACTGGGTTGGAGAACTTGTACAGTATATGAAACGTGATTGCTTTCAACCCTATAGTTTGGAGTTAATATGAAAATTATGCATGTGGCTATGACTTCTTCAGTTATCAAAGGAGAGAGAGAAATACCAAAAAGAGCGTGATTACTTGAGGGCACAAGGAGAAACTAATGACAATTTAGATGGAAGATGAATGGAGGGGTTCTAATTGAAGTTCACGAACTTAAAAAGTAAAAAAAAAATTAGAGATCAATTTGCAATTGGCTTAGAGTTTAGGGGTCATTGTGTATTTATCCCTAGAATTATACAACTCAAGTTCAATGTAACCTCATAGAAAATGTAAAGGAAGTTCAACATGAAATGTTGATTCCGTTTCCTCTTTATGGTTCTTTCGCTTCTAATTATTTTGTCAGACATGCAATTAAATTATCAAATCTCTTACTAGCAGTTTGGAAAACTGAATATTTGAGACATATTGCAAGGTAATATGATTTCAAGCTAGATTTTTCTTTTCAAATGATGTCGCAAGATGTGTTTGTTTATGTTTTGAGTCATTTTATTTAAAATGTGGAAATGCAATGAATCTTGAAGAAAAGTACAAATATATATATGTATGTGTGCGCCCGCCCGTGTGGATGATAATTCTTTTGCTTATACAAGACACACCAAAGACATCTCTAGATCAATACTTATATATATGTTGTATGTCTTTTGATTTTGAATTTTTTTCATCCCACAACACTATTTTTTAACTTTTCAATATTACCTTATTAGGAGTTAGAGAGTCATATATAGTTTTTTTCCTCAAATAGTAGGTTTTACTAGAGAGTCGTGTACATTTTTGTTTCATCAAATCGTACTTTGTTCTGGATTGTAGATCGAGAAAATTGAATAGTCTGAACTATGAAGCATTGTGTAACTAAATTTGTATATTGTGTTGTTGGTTTGATTGAGATAATGACTATACTATTCAACAACAATAAGTGTTATTGAATGAAACAGGCCTTGATTCCTCTCCTTCTTACCATAATTCTCATTAGATAGTGATTCATTATACTTTTATATGTAATCAGGTGATGAAACTAATAAGAATAGGGCACATTTACATACCACATCAATTTACTTCTCAATTAGAAGTAGATATTAAACATATACATTTCAACTTACTCAAACATGTTCAATGCATGATATAATTAGCACATCGATTATTACAATGTTTAGTTTTTATAGTTAATTATCGTTGTCTAATTTAAAGATTAGAGAAGCACTTATGATTTGAGTGTTCGAGCATTATGTTTAGAGCTTTAGTTCATGAATGGCATTAAATTTCATGAAATAAATTATAACTTGACTTTATTCAAAAATGACGATAATACTAGTTCGAAATAACATGTCTAATGCACGTAATGTTGGACTAGTAATAATAAAAACGATAACAACAACAACAATAGTAATAATAATAATAATAATAATAATAATAATAATAATAATAATAATAATAATAATAATAATAGCAATCTCGGTCATTGATGTCCTTCTAAGCTTTTAACCTGCAACTAAATGAGTAGAACACATTTGGAATTTTTATGACATTTTTTCCCTTCTATTTGTTTCAATCCATGTGAACCCTTAAGGCTAAATCTAACCTAGCAGTACCCCCCCCCCCCNCCCCCCCCCCCCCGGTCTCTCCATGGTGACAATAGTGCTCTTCGCCATGTTGTTTCTTAGTCGTGCTCTCTCTTCGTCATTCCCTATATCTACCATTTAGTATAAGGTTATCGTCGTGCCATATCTCTCTCATTCTCTACAAGGTAGTCAACATCCTCTATCTCTCTCTCTCTCTCTCTCGTTGCTTTTGATGAGTCGACATCCTATATCTCTCTCTTAGCTATTGATGAGTCATTTAACCTTTAACGTGAAACTTAATTCATTCTTCCTCATCTTCTTCTTCTTCCTCCTATTTTTCTTCCTCATCCTCTTCTTCTTCTTCGTCTTTCTCTTTTTCTTCTTCTTCTTCTTCTTTCTCATCTACTTCGTCTGCTTCCTCTTCTTCATCTTCTTCTTCATCTTCTTCTTCATCTTCTTCTTCTTCCTCTTCTTCCTCTTCTCCTCCTTCTTCCTCTTCTTCTTCCTCTTCTTCTTCCTATTCCTCTTCCTCTTCTTCTTCTTCTTCTTCCTCTTCCTCTTATTCTTCTTCCTCTTCCTCTTCCTCTTCCTCTTCTTCTTCTTCCTCCTCTTCTTCTTCTTCCTCCTCTTCTTCTTCTCCTCCTCCTCCTCCTTCTTCTTCTTCTTCTTCTTCTTCTTCTTCGTCTTCTTTGTCATCTTCCTCTTTTTCCTCTTCTTTTTAGTCCTCTTCTTCGTCCTCATCTCCTTCACCGTCCTCCTCTTCTTCACCGTCCTCGTCTTTTTCGTCCTCTTCTTCTTCTTTGTCCTCTTCCTTTTCCTCTTCCTCTTCTTCCTCATCTTCTTCCTCCTCTTCTTCCTCCTCTTCTTCCTCCTCTTCTTCTTCCTCTTCCTCCTCCTATTCTTCCTCCTCTTTTTCCTCATCTTCTTCCTCCTTTTCCTCTTCTTCCTTCTCTTCCTCCTCCTTTTCCTCCTCCTATTCTTCCTTCTCTTCTTCCTCTTCCTCTTCCTCTTTCTCTTCCTCTTCTTCTTCTTCTAAATCTTCTCCTCCTCCTCCTCCTCCTCCTCCTCCTCCTCATCCTCCTCATCCTCCTCCTCCTTCTCATCTCCTCTTTTCTCTCATTTGACTCCAACCACCAAATCTTGGGTAGGCGGATAAAGAAAGCACTTTCATACCCTTTAGGCAACTCCTCCACTAGTGACTCCACCACCAACACTTCTCCTTTTGTTAGTCCTTCATCAGTTTGGCTTGTACCGCCTCCCATTGAGCTTCCACCTCCATCACCAAGCAAGAAGATCGAAGGCTCTAGCCTCGTTCCCCTTAGGCATGAGCCCACTTATGCCACACTACTGCAGCTGAACCACCACCACCATTAATGACGAAATCCATGGACTTCTTCCTATCCCTAGATTCTTTGAAATGTCTAGCTATATTTTCAACATACTATTGAACCCTATAACACATTTATTAAACTCATCAATAATTTTGTTAAACCCTCTACATTTTTGTTGAACCTCAAATACTCCGAACAAATTTTAACATATTGTTGAACCCCCAATCTATTTGTTGAATCCCTCAATATTTTTATTGAACCCCCAACTTGTTTGTTGAACTCGAAATATCCCCTCTACATCTTCAATATTTTGTTGAGCCCCTCAATGCATTTGTTAGAACCCGAAACACTTTTGTTGAACCCCTCAACATATTCGTTAAACTCCTTAAATATGAAGTTGAACCCTTAGATAAAAGAGAAACCAAGCTTCATTGGTTTCCCACATTGGGAAATTTGAGCCCCATATTGCGTTATGGAAATCTAAGGGTCACAAAATTCTCATCATCAATCTTGGAGAAAACACCCCAAAATTAAATAGTTTTCCTAAACTTTAAGATTATTGGATTGTGTGCTCTGTATGAACATAATAATAAACGTCTACATATTCTGTGAGTTTCATTTTTTTATGAACATAATTGTTTGTATAAGATGCTTTGAATTCCCTTTACCTTGAAAGTAGTTAGAGAACAATTCTATTACTTATTCAGGAGAGAAAGAAATAAAGTAAAAATGAAATATCATGTAAAATAAGTTCAGTGCTTACTAGTCTCTTCCTCACTCAAATTTTGAAATTCAGTTTTTCCATGTACTGCTAAAAGGGATTCAAATTAAACTTTTCTTACTATTGGGACTTTACCCCAAATCCCTAATCACTTACTTCACTATAATGCGTAGTTGATAATCAATTATCAATATCAAAGTAAATATATGAAGCATAGATAATAACCAAATATACAGGAAAGTAGAAAACTGAGATCATCAAATTTAACATGGAAAACCTTTCAGATTGAAGTGAAACCCACAAGACAAACTATGAATGGTATATTCCACAAATAATGCATTATACCAATATCTTCTTCAGATACAAATAGAGGTTCATATCAATCACAAAATGAATATTCTTCACTATTAACGGTGGATACACATAAAATATAATAGTGCCACCAACGTAGGGGCTCTCAAAATCAAATGATCTGATAATAAATATTAAAACCATTGTGAATGCGCACAAAATACACTCTTAAATTAGCATTGTCATTGAGTCTCTTACTTCACGTATTAGCGGCTAACCAAAAATTACTCAAAGCAATTTCTTCACTTAGGAATATATGCGGCTCACCAATTTTTCTTAAAGAAAAGTTCGTCTTAAAAAGTATCAGATGGTTAACCAATTATTCGTCACCTACACAATAGGCGGTGGTACTTATGAACATCACACACATGCAAATTTTGTAGTTAGTGCATTAGGTTAGAGGCAAAGTGAAAACTAAAACTCGTTGGTTATTCCACATATTAGGCTATAGCCCAATCTTCCTCCGCATGGAAGGATACCCAACAAACTCCTTCTTCCAACAATGAGGAAGATTGCATCTTACATGTTGTCTTTTGGCATTGCCTCATGATTCTTTTTAGGAAAGGTTTTTTTAACAACTTCAGCAATTTTCTAGTGTGGTTTTCATGTAGAGCTTTCATCCCTTTTTACATGACTCTTACCCACTTTCCTAGGTTATCCGTCTCAGCCCTTTTCTTATGCTCTTAATCTCCCTCATCAGTAGAAATTACATCATCATCTCGAGTACATCTAGTAGAAGATTGTCGCTCTCTGATAGACCTCTATAGGTAGATAATCACATTAGCAGATGGCTTTAAAACTAGTATCAATAACACCATGATAGCACGATCACCATCAATGTCACTGTCATCACCTTTCACTAGAGACGTAGGAACTAGCTCTAACTAAATTTCATTAGGTTGAGGCTTCTTAACTATCACCAAACCTATAATAGTTTGTTCATCAAGGAATTTCACACCCGACTTCTGAAATGTTTTTTCTAAAATAGATCACATTATTTCTTGCAGGGTGACTCACTAGTGCTATTCTTCTTAACTACTTTTACTAAACCCTTGGTTGAGCTTCACATATGTCATGTACAATGTAGGTTTCTTCATTCTTCTTCTAGCTACTACCATGACCCTTTAGTAAGCTTTCATTTACCTTCTCCAAAGTAATTGTTATGACCATCATCTTCGAGTTAACTTAGGCGATGTCAAAATCACATGTAGAGATCTCAGACTAAATATCAAACACCCAAGATTACCACTGTTGTTGTCTCTCTTCCCTCACGTGCTGGTGGCTCATTAATTTTTCATGAAGAAAATTCTTCATCTAAAAATGTATTAGATGGCTAAATAAATTACTCATCACCTACCTAATAGGCAACTAAATCTTAGGGGCCGTTTGGTATGGATTAAGTAAGAATACTGAGAATGTTAAGTTGCTGGGTAAGTTTAAGTGGTAAAGTTAGATGGCAATATATTAAGATTATCATGTTTGGTAATACAAGGTTAAATAAAAGTTACTGGAAAAGTATGATTTTCTTGTTTAGTATGTAGGTAACTTGGGTAAATTTGTTAGAAAAGTTTGATAAAATTGTTGGGAAAATTATATAAATTATATTAGAGTATTAAAATTATTGATTATTTATAGTTTCTCTTTTTATCAAGTTCTAATTTGATGTTAATGATTATTTATAGATTCTAATATACAAAATGTCTTTTATATACATACATACATACATATATATATATATATATATATCTATATANTTAACTATTTTATTAACTCTACAAAATCAAATCAAATATTTTTCTCTTACTAGGGAAAAAATTAAAATAATTTTTTTACTTACACCGTACAAATAAATTCAATGATAGATTGTTCAAAATTACATAGCAAAATCCTATGCAGATTCTCTTCTGGCAACTGGTAAAAAATTGTAATAATTCATGTCATATTTGATTAAATATTCTCTGATATCACGAAATTAATTATAACATATAAAGTTTCCTCTTTTATAGATCAAAATTAAATATGATATAATTAACTGTCATTCATACTAATAGATTAATATATGTAATAACAGTTTTCCTGTTACATATATTTGTCTTAAGGAGATATGTATACCATAGTTATCAATTTCGCTCCACACTCTAACTAGAATGGACAAAATATTTTTGTCCTGTCACAGGAACAAAACTGAATATTGATACAATTTTTTGTTATATTTCGCTTAAATATAATCTAAAACTGAATATAAATGATTCAGGGAAAACCCCGCCTTCGTGACTCCATCTCACAGACCATGTCCTCCACACAAAATACAAGACGTGATAAACAATCCCGTTATAGTCCCCTTTTTATGATTTTAATATTTTTTAAACACTGATAGTTTATTAATAATATTTATTTTTAGGAAAGAAATAATTTTTAATTTAAAAAAATTGATACTATTAACATGCATTTTAATCATTTAATTTTATATTATGCATACATGAAGAGCTTATCTATCCTTAATTCAAACTTTATATTTTATGTGATTCATTCTAATTAACGTGTATATATTAATCTTATGGGACGATCCCGAGAAGCCTTTTGGGACAGTGGTTAGAAGGGATGAAAAAAATCTCAAAATACGATAATGAGACCAGTTTGGTTTTACCAGGACTAGAACAAGATCAGACGGGATTCCAGGCTCGAGATATTTTATGACACTTTTGTGAGACTTTGGTCTTGAAGGAAATAAAAGATCAAAGAATTGTAGGTATTTTTATGAGGATTTGGGAAAGTAAAAGTTATTTTGAAAAATGTGTAGATGTTTTGTAAGATGGGTAAATTAATTGAGAAATTTATTTGGTAAAGTAGATTTTTAAGGAAAAATAATGTGGGATTATTATTTAACCAGGTTAAATATCTTTACCATGTCAAATGAGAATACTTGAAACAAATGTAGGAAAGTGTTGGAAAATAAGTTTACCACGTATTTTATCATGAGGGTAAGCCCAACCAGACACCCCCTTAAATTACCAACAATGGTTATCAAAACCCCAAGAATACTGAATTATAACTTAAGGTTACCAAAATGCCAAGAACACTCAATTATCATTTACATATTTTTGCTTCATGGTTCGTAATATCCAATTCGTGATAATGATAAAACCATAAACGCATACATGATCATATGATTTATGCTGGTACATGTAAACATAATCAAAATACTCAACTTTACATTACGTGGTAACTTAGTCGACCGTACTTGCAACGTAACATATGTGTAATAACTAATCAACTTGACAATACATTATAATATAAAAAATTGTACTCATAACATAAACATATGTGTAAATCAATTACACATCTTATCAATAAATGGTAAACCAATTTATAAAATAGCCACAAATAATAATATAACATTAATATCACACAACTAAAAATATTACAATTTTAAATATAGATTTTAAATTGTCACACAGGAGTTGAATCATGATGTAAGTCCACTTACACAAAACATATATATATATATATATATGAACCTAACATGTTTACAGACAATTATAACTGATGA
>QANY01001767.1:27500-178648 GCA_003255025.1 Datisca glomerata
CCTTTTACTTAATGTTACTCTAGCACTTGGCCATTTATAATACTTACTTGCTATCGTCTCCAAAATTTCAAAGGCTCGTTATAAGACCTAGACAAAATGACTCTACTTGCTGAAGCATCAACCATGAATCTTGTAGAAGAACTCAGTCCATTATAAAAGGTTTTCATTTGGATGCAATGTGAGATCTCATGGTGTGGACACTTTCTTAACAACTCTTTAAAGCTTTCGTATGCCTCATATAGAGATTCATCCTCTAGTTGTGGACACTTTCTTAACCACTTCCTCTTCATGGGCAACCATCCCTCTCACAGCAACTAATCATCTGTGTTCTCTTATCAACTATCTTAGAGTCATGTCTATTTCTAGATCAAAATTGAAATCAGGTAGTTGCTGGCTATGCATAAAATGAGTCCCAACTTACTGAAACATGGCAGAAACAAACAATTTTAGCAATGTACCTCACAAATTAGATTCAAGTTGATTTAAATAATGAAATTTCTCCTTTAGTCCCAGGCAATGGTGCCAAAAACTTGTTGTGTTTGATAGATACGTAAGTGCATGTGTCATTAACAAGTAATAAAGTGATAAGTGAGTGTCGATTTCCAGAGGGACTCATAAGAAATCAAGCAACTAAACAGACCAAATTAAATCTAATTGAAAACAGAGTAAATGTAATAAGTGATTTCAAGTACGTCAAAATTAAAGTTTAAATCATAATGCTAAATAAAATGGCTTAGAGTGACAATTGCATAATATAGGATTTAAGTTTAGTTATATTGGTGTATTCAATTATGAATAGAGATAGCATGGTTAATTCTCATTTCCATTTATATTCCTAATTAAATATGTTTATGTTGGTAAAGCATCTTGCTAGCATTAACCTAAGCTCATTAGCACAATAGATTTCCATCATTGCGATATTTAACTCTAAGCTTAATTAATGTATTCCTAAGCCTAAATTAGATTAGAGTTGCCTCTTATTTGATCCAAACGATTGGTTTGCAAGGTGAGCATATATGCCTATACTATTTACTAAACACTTAGACTTACATGATTTAAGTATCTAAGTATCATTTAATCTATATCCATTATATCAAAGATTTCCAGTATTTATTTTAACTTGTATCTTACTAAAGATGGCCAGTCAATAATAAAATATGAGCATAAATTAACCTTGAATGAAATGCTAATAAGAAATGAGCAACTGACACTTCAATAACCAGAAATAGCCATTTCAAGGTTCGTTACCCATAATAGCTTAAAGCTCATAATAAGCTTACAGACATATTCATATACAACCCTTTCCATATTAATCTCATTGAATATAAGCTAAGTGCATCAAATTCAGTAAAGCAAATAAGGCTAAGAAAGAAGAAAGAGAGAAGGGAATAAATGAATATCCTCTTCCTAGTCTTCTTCCCCACGTCTTTGCTTCCTTTTATGTCTTTTTTTGTCTCATATGTTCTTTATAATATGTTTCCTTATTCAGTGTAAGAGTGTTGGTTATCCTTTAAGGAAGATTTACGTCCTATAAATAGAGCCTAAAAATAAGGCTTCATCCTTAAAAGAGGACACTTGTGATGCAACAGCAACGGTAGGGGACCACTTGGAAGAAACACCGCTAGCTGGACAGGGACCACTTAAAAATCAATAACGTCAGCTGAACGAGGACCATTTGAAAGGCACCAGCACCAACTGGACAACATCTTTTTGGAGTGCACGAGCTTCTTTCACCTTTTAGAGCGCCAGCTAGACTAACGACAAAAGTCATCTACCATGTGTGCATGCGCACTGCTATCACGATATAGTATCCTTTAGCTGTAGCATCTTTACAGTTGACTGCCCAACTACTACCAAATAAGCTAAAAAGGAAACTAGACTCTTAAAAGAAAACTAGAACAATAAAATGACTAAAGTAAGACTAGAAACCAATACATTACCCTAACATTAGTAATGAATTGGGCTTGAAAGAACATAAGTAACTCTAATTTCTTAGAGTTATCACTCCACTACTTTATTCAACCTACCTTATCTGACATGTGCAGTTTGATAGCCTTCTCTAATCTTCCTTTGAAAAGTGCTCTTCCTTTAGGGAGAAAAATGCTTTCGTACGAGACCTATCTAAAAGGATGTTTTCACAACAAACGGGTGAACTAAGAAGCGAGGGTTTCCTAGATTAGTGTTAACATCAAAAGTGACCTTGGAGCGCAGTGTTAAGGTTCTAATTATTGAAGACTTAAATACAGCCTTTAGACTGGACTTATGCCGTTAAAAAATTCATATAGGTGGAAAGCTTCTAGCTTCAATAGTTCTTTGCTAAACCTTATAGTGCTATGATGGGGTATTTCAATTTGTCCTTACTAAAGTGACTTAGGAGTCGCTAGAGCATCAAAGTGGTAATGCTTCAAAAAGAGTCTAGTGAACCACTCCTAACTTTAGCTTCCCATAACCTTAGGGGGCGCCTCGGACGAATAAGTGGAAAATCAAGTATGGAATTAGAGCTTGGGTGCCCCAACCACAACACAGGTTCCAGGCATGTCGAGATGCTTCCTTGCAAAATGCAACAAGGGTTGTCATACAATAAAGTGAGTGGGAAACCTTGTAAACGTGAGTAGGAGAATAGAGATCGGTCTTTCTTGTCTTAGACTAGCCCTACTCCATTCATCTTGGCTATCTTTAGCCTATGAATAAGCGTGGGACTACTTTTCATTTTTTGCTTACTACTAATGCTTCCAGCACTAACTCCTACGCTTAATCGGGTCTCATAGCCCCTGTGACCTTCACTTCAAAGCATGATTAATGCACTTTAAAAGCACACTTCTATGGCCCTTCATCGACCATTTCAGAGTTTCTTTCTCAGGATGTGCCTTTATCTTCACTAGTGTATTGGCATACTCATTTTGCTCTTTTGTATATGATTTTTACTGTTCGTTTCCAGTGAGTGTAACATTGATTAGTTTGATAGTTTTGAGAGATGGTTGAACATCTTTTCTCTATGCTATACTAGCTTCTTTAATTTAGAGCTTGTTTCAAACATGGAATTTCCACCACTATTGCACGTACTTGGCTTAGCTAGTTTAGGGCTTCTTTCGCTATTATAGAAAATTTGAAGTGAAAAACATGGTCTTTAAGCTAGAGACGTTCAATTTATGCTTTTATGATGCTATTTCATCTTGGTAGTTAATCCATGGTCACCCCCGTCACAAAGTTACTACATACCAAAACTAGCCGTGCGCGTGAAAGGATCTCACTTGGTGTAGGGTTCTCGTCCTACAGACCCATTTTGGTGCAATTGTAGTGAGCTCACTAGGCCCTTAAGCTTTTCGATCGCTTTTCTTACACGCAAAGTACAACAAGCTATAACCACTTTGATTCTAAGCGTGGATCGCTTATTAAATTCACAGACCAGTCCTGACGTTGAACATGTTGCCGCAAATATAGAATAGTTTAAGGGAGGTTTGTACTCCCATTGCCTAATTGTCAGGCTAGATTCCATCTGATTTTGTTTTCCTTCTTCCAAAAATGAATACTATAGATTATCATCGGAAGGGACCTAAACCTAGGTTGTGACACTCCTGTCAAATGCAATCAGGACTTGGAGTTTGTTTACACAGTATGGGAAAGACAATATAGAGAATGAGACTCAATCTTGAGCAACTTTTTTAGATTCTATTCTTTCATATAACATCAAATGAAAATAACATTACAAATCTTTATAGGTATTCATCTCATCCATAAATCGAGAAAGACACATATGTTAATTAACTAGGAGCGCGGTTCTTTAGTCACAAATATGTTACGGAATTACTCCACGTATAAACGGGGGTTGGGCTACTCATTATTTGTGTTCGTTTATTCATTTACTATTGCAATACACATAACGTATGGTTCATGCCTTCATTACAATAGACTCGGGCTAGGCAGAACATGTATTTTAGAGGATTGACTATTGCAACTGGATTGAAAAGAAGCCTTGGCCCCGAGGGAGGGAGTTAATATAATAGAATTGAAGGTATCCCAAAATTTTCAGAGCCTCCTCTGGTCGGTTGACTCGTTGGCAGATATTATGCACGTGCTCTTACCTTGCTTAAATATTGAGGGAAAATAAGCTCAATGCTGCTAGTTAGGAGTTTGGGAAAGCAAGCACGTACAAAGAGATGATCGAAGAGACAGAGGGAGCGTAAAATGTAGAACCCCACAAAGCATTAAGTGAGCTGCCATAGTAAAAATCTACGAGAATGATCGCACTATCATCAGGAGTATAACACTAACGGTGATACTCACTGTTGTGGCCACTAATCTTAGATATGCCTATTAGAATTGGGAATAGATAGACACCCGCATGGTCCAAAAATGGGGATCCAAGTTGGACGTTGATTTTGTTATATGCACTTAATTAACACATCTCATTTTTTTGTATGCACTATATTAACACTAGTAATTTAAGGATAAATTCTTTAACGGGAAAGACTGGCAGCCGAAGCTCCTCACCGGGTTACCTTACCTGGAAGTGACGGGATAGAGTCCCCAATTGGACGAAGTAAATCAACAAATAGACTATTTTCAAGCTTCTATATTAAGACATGAAGTTATAAAATAACCTCCATCTCATTCAAGGATTTATATTCCCCTTATCGATCCGCAACTCGCCTTTCTCTTTACATATATTCAATTAATCTTATAGGCGCAGAAGCTATTTCCTAGTGTGGTAGTTCGATTAGCTGAGCTTGAACCATTACATCGTATATGTTGTCTATAGTGTGCTAACCTATTTCTCACACTGTTGACCAACAAATCATTATTGAAAGAAGACAAGAATTTTCAGGTGGAGTAGCCCTATAGTTAGTAGACTTCCCATCAGCCTATCAGCTCATATAGAGGGAAGGGAAAGAGACTGATGGTACTAACAATACCAGGTACCAGGTGAACCATATCGAGTGAAGAACCCTACCTTGTTATCGTATCGAAGTGATTGGGGAAAGGGGCTTACCCAAACCGAGCAAGTGCTTTTACTTTCGCGGTCTGCTATTCATGTTGAAAAGCATTTGCGCGCCATTCTTTACTATGATGGATGACCAACTACTGGAAATTGTTATTACTGACTGGGACTACTCCACTACTGTAAGAGACGAGCTGACTTACTAATCCAGAGAGAGCAAAGACTGAAGGTGAAGCTTCTTTCATAAGGTGGGTAGGGTTATTCTGATTATTTTTTACCCCCGACTCCTTATCCTGGGGAAATCCCTAGCTGATACGCTTCCTTTCTTTACTTAAGCCTATTTAGGTCTCTTCGGATATGTCAAATTTGGAATATATGAATCATCGCTACGCTCCTAAGAGAATGCTTACTTGGTTAGCACTTGAAGTTAATTTGGGTAAGTAGAGGTCCGATTTTTCTCTTTTTGATTTTGTCATAGGTCAGCAATTAGCGTTCGTATATTCTTTAGGTTTTGAGTGAGCTAAGAGGTTCTTAGAGGGATATGTAGTTTTTCTTGGAGTGAGCTAAGTGCATTAATAACGGTAAAAATCTTAAATAAAAATGAGTAAAGCTCCCTATTAGTATAGGGCGCGAGAATGCCTTTTTTCTTTCATTCCAAAATCTTAAGTAAAAATCTTATCCATATAAGATGCTTGAGAAAGTGCCAAGAATTTGTTCTTTCTATCTCTTAGGATTTGGATGCCTAGAACATAGCTCGCTTCTCCCAAAACTTTCTTAGCTAACTACTTTTTTACCTTTGATAAAAATTTTACATCATTCCCAATAAGTAGAATATCATCAACATAAAGAACTAAGAAAATCATTATCTTATCTTTGGTGTATTTGTAAACCCAAGTTTTGTCAACATTTTTCTCGAATCCATAAAACTTTGTAATCTCATCAAATATAAGATTCAAATATCTAGATCCTTGCTTTAATCCATAAATGGATTTAAACAACTTACATACTTTCTGATCTGGCCACTTTTGTACGAACCCTTTTAGTTGTATCATATAGATGCTTTCTTCAAGAAAGTCATTCAGAAAAGTTATCTTGACATCCATTTGTCATATCTCATAGTAAAAACTAGCGGCTATGGACAAAAGGACAGAATGGATTTTAGCATGCCCACAGGGGAGAATGTATTTTCATAATCATCTTTCTCCCTTTGTGTATAGCCTTTGGCTACTAACCATGCCTAGAATGTCTCCATTTTTCCATCTGTACCTCTTTTTTTCTTGAAGATCCATTTATATCCAATGGGCCTGCCATATTCAGGTGGATCTACAAGTTCTCAAACAGAATTGGCATACATAGATTCCATTTCCATGTTCATGGAATCTTGTCATTTCTCCTTTTCAGGATCATCCATTGCTTCTTCATAAGATAATAGATTGTCCTTATTAATGTCTAACACTAGGACAGGTGCCTCTAGTTTGTAGCGAACTGGTTGTCTGATAACCCTCCCACTACGACGTTGCACCGGAGTTTGCTTTGTAGGAACTGTGGTTTATCTAATTTGTCATTTATTAGTAGAAATTGAAAGTGGTCTGATCTCATTAGTCGCTAATTCCTCGATAACTACTTTGCAATGAAGTTTGTAGTTTTACATATAGTCATGCTCAAGAAAGGTTGCATTTGTTGACACAAACAACTTTTGATCATTGTGACTCTAAAAGTACCCACCTCTAGTCTCTAGAGAATAACCAATAAATATGCATACCTCAGACCTTAAGTCTAACTTTTCAGTCTTGGGTCTAAAAATGTGAGCTAGACACCCCTAGGAAATGATGCAAACTAGGTTTGGAGACATTCCATAACTCTAAAAGCGTCTTGCTTACAGACTTAGAGGGCAATACATTCAAAATGTAATTTTCCGTATGTAGTGAATATCCCCAAAATGTAAGTGACAATGATGAGTAGCTTAACATCGATCTAAACATATCCAATAAGGTTTGATTTCTCCCCTTTGCAACACCATTTTATTGTGGTGCTCCAGGTGCTATGAGTTGGGATAAGGTTTTACACTCCAGTAAATAATCCTTGAATTCTAAATCTAAGTATTCACCACCTCAACCGGATCGAAGGCTTTTTAATGAAAGTTCCATACTTTTGATGTATTAGGTAACTATAACCATATCTTGAGTAGTCGTCAATGAAAGTGACAAAACACTCATACCCACCTCTAGCTCAAGTGATTCTTTGGCTCTTTAGCCCTTTCGTGTGAAAGGTCTCTTGGTCATTTTACCCTCTAGACAGGATTCACAAATAGGAAGAGTTCCAACTTTTAGCTCTCTCAAAGCACAATGCTTTGTTAACCTGTTTAACTTATCTAGATTAACATGTCCCAACCTAAGATACCATAAATATGTGTTATCATAATGAAAAACTCTTTGTCATTTGTTATTTTTAGGTTTTACAACTTTAAATAATTTAGAAATATTTAATGTGCATTCAGTCAGTTTAAGCATATACAGTCTGTTTATAATTTTAGCATGACAGATGTTGAATCTATTCTTAGAAATAATAAACTATTTATTAATGAAAGAAACTTCGAATAACTGTTCTTTCAAAAATGAAAGACAACTCAAATTTCTCGAGAAAACTAGGAATATAATAAACATCATTCAAAACTAAGTAATTATATCTAAAAAGTAAATGGAATGTCCCTAATGCTTTAGCTTACACGAGCGCATCGTTGTTAACTCTCAAAACGACCTCGCCATCAGCAAGCTCCCTTCACGAATCAAGCATCTGCAAAGAAGAACATACATGGTTACTTTCTCCTAAATCAAGTATCCAGGATGACAAATCATATTCCACTAAACAAGTTTCAAGTACAAGTAAATCATATTTACCTTTCTTTTTCAGCTCAGATAGATACTTGTTACAGTTTCTCTTCCAATGACCTTCAGCCCCACAGTGGAAACACTTTCCTTCGGGCTTGTTTTCTTTCTTGTTCTTCTTGACTTTTGGCGATGTCTTGGCTTTCTTTACTCTTTTGTTCTTACTCTTGTCCTTACCATCGTTCTTCTTCCTTTTCTTGTTCTTAACAATATTGGAAGAAGGATTTTGCTCAACATCATTTGTCTCACCCTCTTTGGTCATTCTAAGGTTAAATGACTCAAAAGTCTGCAGTTCATTCAACAATTGAGTCATGTTGAATTGAAACTTTTTCATAACATAATTGGTCGTGAACGTAGAAAAAGCTAGTGTGAACGACTCTAGTATGATGCTAACTTGAGTCCGCTGATCAATGGTCGGCCTATGTACTTCTGTCTCATGCATTATGTTGATCATGTTCAAAACATGTTCTAAAACAGAAGTACCCTTCCTCATCTTAGTCACCATATAGTTTCTAGTGACCTCATGACGACTTTGATCGTACTGCTGGCCAAACATTGTCTATAAAGATTTTATAATCTCATAAGCACTTTACATGCTTTCATGCTTGGTTCTCAGAACATCACTCATTCTCACAAGCATGTAGCACTTTGCCTTATTGTTTAAAATGATCCAAGCATCATATTTGTCTCTAACATTCTTAGGGGCACTAGCAGTGGGCTCCTCAAGACATTCCTCAGTAAGTTCATATTTGATTTTCAAAGTACGGAATTATTACTATTCAATTTCTCAAGAGCGAGTAAAGCAGTAACAGGGTTGCCCGTGCTAGACATAATATTGATAACTGGAATGTAAAATATCTAGAATTCAAAAAGTAAACGTAACACCTGAATGCAATCATAATAAACATATAAATTTAGCATTTACTAATCACGATAAAATAACCCAACAATTAATGTGTCACCTTAGGTCGGTCAGATTAACCTCAGACTGTCTATGAGACATTCTCATTCTTATTAATTAAAACTTAAAATATCCCATATGTTCTCTTTTAACCATAAGCTATCACTTGTCCAGTCAAGTCACAACTATGCACATTAAAGCTTAATTATTACTTTGTGAGTGTAACCCATCATTTCAAATTTCATGACTTCATTTAAGATATGTCACCTTAGGGTCAGTCAAACCTAAACTACATCACTTCCTCCTATCTTCTTAAGAAGCCCAACCTTGGTATTGGTACAGCTCGAAACCTTTCTTAGCGAGATGGAAACAAAGCCATCTTGAGGCCCTCACTACACCTCATGGTGTTGTACTAATGATGAAGACCATATGTTACATTGACATGTGAACCTTCTCCCACTCACTATTTTAGGATCAGGTTTTTCTATTTTAACTAGTCAATTAAATCCAAATTGATTACTAGTTAAAATAATAACCCTATGAATATTTAATTATCAGTTAATTCAATCTCATTGGTCTAAGTTCATTTAACTTAATGAAGCGCCTAAGTCATAATTAGGTGAATTTAGATTAACTAATTAATTATATTCATCAAACTTTAATAAAACTCTTTTACTAAATTCAGTTAACCTAAAGGTTACTATAGCCTTTAGTGTGGTGTGATTACCAAGTTTTAACTAGTTAAAACCTATCAGTTTACATGTAATTGATTTAATAAAATAACTCATATAAGCATATTAGGACAATCCTAGTAAACCATGTCTCTACAAATGAGATGCATGATTAAATAAAAGTGTGTGATATTTTCAAGTATGGCATACAATCGACTAATGCATGGACTTGTTATCAAACATAACACTTAAATAATTATTTAACAATTAAATAAAATAATAATGGTCCGAGTGATTATTGAACATTTCTAAATTACAACCCTTGAAATAAAGAAATAAAATTACAAAGCGGATTTCAAGAATGCATATTTCTTAAATATTATCTTCTTCTCCTGATGTTCATCTTCATAATCTTGAAGCTTTGAACAAAACCATTTTTAATTAGAAAAATTATTTTTCTTCATTAAAACAATTTCCATAATTATCCTTTTCTATATAGTTGACTTTGACTTAGTCAAATAAATATTTTATTTGATTTGGTCAAACTTGGGTCAAACCTGATCAATCTATTAAATTTTAATTTTCGTAAAATCAAAATTTAATAATTAATTTTAAAATTACATCAATTTCAAAATTTAAATAGATAATTAAAAGAGTTTGAGTTTTAATGAAACAATTACATGATAGAGTTTGTTGCATGACTTGTTGAAAATTTTCCTAAAACGAGACCACAGTTGCCACCGATGATAAAACTCTCTGATCACTGCCCATCACCACCGCTGCCCGTCTCCCCACCGGCAGCCGCCTGCCACGTCGGACAGCACTGTTCACTACCGGTACTGTACTGCTGGCACTATTCACCCCACCGGAACAGTAAATTTCTGGTGTGAAGAGTATTTTCACAGATGAAAAGTATTTTCACAGATGAACAATATTTTCGTGGATGAACAATGTTTTCGCGGATGAACAATGTTTTCACGTATATAGTAAATTTCTGCCGTTCATCTCGTGCATTCTTCATATTCTCGCGTTCAGAATAATTACAATAATATTCAAAGTAAAATTACAAAAGTTCTTACGTCTCAATTCGGGTTACACAAGATCTAGAAAAAATTAAAACAAAACATAACCCAATAATCACCATAAAATTAACGATCCATTATTTTTCATACATTAAAAAATATGACCATTCATCATCATACATATCTCATATTATATAAATAATGAAAGAAAATTCATACAACATTTACCATATAATATATAAAGACTGCTCTGATACCACTTGTTGGTCGTCACGGCACGTGTGCAGCGGAAGTGAAAAAGCGCGTGACCTTTTAAAAATTAAACTTTTAATAAAAATCAAAAATTTTAATAAGACAAAACTTGCGCAAAAGCCACGATAACCAAACAAAAACTTTTTTGAAAAATCTTTTTCAATCAGCCAGCACAGTGCCTCACGGGTCTACTTTAGTGTCATTTGGCACTACATTGTTGCACACTAACTACCCACGTAACACCACTATAGTCCATGTCAATTTCTAATACCCGATCAGTGGTTGACACGTGATAATTACTGTGAATTAAATATTTATTTTAATCAGATAATTATTTAGATATCAGTTATTTCAAAATTAACATATCTGATTATCCCTAACAATTAACTTATATATTATTTCACAAATAACAGATTTAGTTGATTTAAATTATTATCTAATGATAATTTAATTATCTAATTTCACAAAATAGATATTATGTCTCACTTTATCGATAATTAAAAAATGATAATTATTTTTATATATAATTTCTGAAAAATATATTTAAATATATAAATAATTTTATTAATTAATTTTAATTAATTAATCACACATAATTATCTCATAATTATGTACTTGCCCTAGAAAAAAAATTACTTGTGCAAGTGAGTCATTTTCTCATGTCTTGAAATACTCATACTTTAGACAACGTAGTATATAGTGACTTGGGGACCATGGACCTACAATCCTAAGCTCAAATACACCAGATTATTAATTAAACTCTTTAATTAAATAATCTCATTTATTAATTCCATTATTACTCGACTGTAGATATGGAATTGCACTATTACAGATTATACAATATATTTTACAGAGTATTCTCATGTAGTCCACTGACATAATCATTTCATGTAGTTCTATCCTCCAATTATTAGTTCATAAATTAGAACTAGTCAAAATTATCATTTTACCCTTCTAATTACCTTTTGATCCTTAAGTACCATTAACCACTAGTGAATGACTAATTTATAATCTTATTATAATTTGAGCTCAATAACCATTCAGTTTCAAAACTAACACTTAAGGGAACCAATATACGATCTGTTAGGGAATCTTAGATTCCAAATCTTGTAAAATCATGTCTCTAGCATCCACATCACTGAATCTCCAAAACAACAGTCACTAGCCTGATTAACAAACAGGTCTTGATGAGTGAATCAAAAGATTCAGTAGACATGCATACGAGTTCATGACTACTCAGGATTCAGACTGATCAACATATGGTCATCGAATCGATGTGGATAAAATCTTTATGATAAACGACACGTTAATAAAGATATTAATTTACATCGATCTTGTCATATATAATATTATTATATAAAGTACATTCACTAAGATGTCTATCCACATCAATGATCCAAATCTAGATCACACGCATTCATAATGTTTAGTGAACCGTACTAGCAACCATTCATTAAAGATTCTATAGTGTAATATGTTGCTGACAATTTTATTCATTATCTATGATCTTGATCCTCTCATACTAATACAAAATCATAGTCTCATTAATGAATATAGAATTTACAGATATTTAAATAAATTATTCAACAATAATTTAAAAGAACAATTACAAGAAAAATGTAATCTTCTTTGAATTTCATATCAAAATGTTAATACACATGCTTTGAGGGCATAACCCCCAACAACAGCAACAAAGCAAGCTAAGGAATGAATCTAATGGAAATTTAGGAATTTCATCTACAGTGAAAGAGGGCAAAAGGTGTGGGAGAAAGCATTTTTAAAGGAGATAAGATTTCGTCCACCAAGCGAGAGGTATGGAGGCTAAATCTTTTAATGAGAAAGTTGGTATTTCTTTACTATTCGCCTGCTTGAACTCATAACTTTCCCCTTCCTTTCTTATATTGATTCGTACCACTAGCATGTATTTCATTCCTCCTTCTACTTCCTCATCTTATATAATGTTTACATTCCTTAGATCCACACATTTTCCATTCTTTGTGAAAAAAGAGACCTACCATTCTCATGTTATCCCCTTTCCTAGTTTTGCTGGGTTTTCACTAGCCAGTTTCTCTTGTTCAAACCACTACGATTTCGAGATATACTTGCTCTGATGATATTTCCCATTTCATTCCTTCTTAATTTCCTTTGGCATTCTTAACCCTCCATTATTATTATAGTCAAGGTTTACCCATCTTAGGGTGACCTCCATCCTAGCATAAGGACTTTGGAAGATTCTCCTCATCAGGCATCCCGAGAGAGTGGCTATAATCCTTGCTTCATTTGAGTTCGGTATATTTGAAGTCGAAAAGAGCTGAAAGAACTTTGCACTAAAAGGCTCGTGATTCTCTGCTAAATATGGTAGTCTGCTCATAATCATTATGGGTATGTTCTTTTTCTTCTTTCAAATCATTCTCCATCTTAATGGGACTGTCCAAAGGTACAAGGCCAAATTGGTTGCCAAGGGCTTCTACCAAACCCCAGGCTTGGATTTCTATGAGTCTTTTAGTCTAGTTGTGAAGCTAGTGATTGTAAGGCTTTCTCTTACCATTTCTCTTATAAATAGGTGGCAAATCAAGTAGTTAGACGTCAATAATGATTTCTTTCATGGACATCTAACAGAAATAGTGTATATACAGCAGTCTGATAGCTTCATTGACCTCTCCAGACCTACTCATGTGTGTAAGCTCAATAAGGCATTATATGGTCTCAAACAAGCTCCTCGTGTTCGGTATGATAAAATAAAGGTGACTCTCTTTCTCAAAGGTTTCAAAGTGGCTAAGTTTGATACCTTACTGTTTATCCTTCATCAACTTGCTTGTGTATGTGGATGATATTTTGATTACATGAAGTGATACTCATTATATTGCTACTTTGATCTCTGCTCTTAATTCTGCGTTTGCCTTAAAAAACCTTGACTCTTCGCATCACTTCCTTGGCATTGAGGTTACATCCTCCTCATCTGGTATGCATCTATCTTAGACTAGGTCTCACTGATTTGTTGCACAAAACATAGTTGGAAGCTGCAAAACATTGCCCTACTCCTGCCTCTGTTTTACTAAACTCTCTAAGGATGGGTGTGTGCCTTTTATTGATCTTTCACAGTATAGAAGCTTAATTGAAGCCCTTCAATATGCTACTATCACACGCCCATATATTGCCTTTATATAGAATGAGTCAATTTTTGCACTACCCTACCTCACTTCATTAGCAAACATCCAAAAGGCTTCAAATGTACATTAAAGGTACTATCAATAAGGGGTTACTCATTAAACCAGCATCTTCTTTCAGAATTGAGGTATTTTCTGATGCAAATTAGGCAAGCTGCACAGAAGCAGTACTAAAAGTGAATATAGGGCATTGGCTCACACAGTAGCTGAAATCTCTTGGATCTAGTCCCTTATGCAAGAGATGTGTTGTTCTCCTTCCTCTACTCATGTTATATGGTGTGATAAGGAAGGAGCTGCCTCAATAGAATCAAATCATATCTCTCATGCTAGGACTAAGCATATTGAGATAGATGTTGACTTTGTGTGAGATAGAGTGCTTGCAAAGCTTCTTGAAATCAGGTATAATCCTTCTCATGACCAAGTGGCAGATCTCTTCACTAAAGCTCTTATAGAACATCAATTTCACTATCTCAAATCCAAGCTAAATGTGGAACTCTCCCCCTTTAGCTTGAGGGGGATGTTAAGGCAGTAAGCTAGCAACAATGGTCTTCATCCTCTTCCTGGTCAATCTTTCAGTCAATGAGGTGCCCTGTCAAACCAACTAGCTCCATGTCAGCTTGGTCTTAAGCTTCATCATCTCACTGCCAGCTCACTGTGGTTCTTAGTATGGTTTCGGTAGGAATATTGTGCTACACGTGGTGTATTTCTTGGCTGCCAGCATAGTGCTTCTGTAACAAACTAGTATTCCCTCTTCCTCTTCCTTTCTGATGTAATGCAATATTCTGTACAAATCCTTAGATTCAATATACTCGATTGCTTCTCACTGCTATCCAATTACAAGCTTTTTCATCTCTCTATTTTTCTTTCAGGCTTAACTAACTCATACATTGACATCCCTAGTCAGATGACTCAAGTGAAATTCGGAAAATGAAACTTTTACAAGTATGACATGCTCAATGAATTGTAATTACTTAAATTGGAGCCAGCGACACTAAGTTATATATAAATTTAAACATTTTTCTTTGTACTAAGAAAAATGACACTAGCACAATCTGTTGTTTAAAACATATAAACTTGGGAGAAAAGAAATGGATATTTAAGTTCTCGAAGAAGCACCTAACTAAGCAAAAATAATATATATATATATATATATATGAAGGATGTATCAATTCCAACTATGTTGGATAAGATTTCTATAGTCAAGAATAAACCTACCAAGAGGATGAATATCAATATTTACAGACTTCAAAAGGTTGATAGCTACTTTAGAATTGATTTCTAGAATAACTTGATTGACACGAAGTTGCCAATCCAACTTCAAACCCTCTCTTATCTACCAAACCTGAGCTATGATATTAAAAGCATGGACAATGAAGCCACAAATCCAAACCAGCCATATTCCATCAGAATTCTTGATGAGATGTCTACCCCAGCATGACCAGGATTTACCTTTCAATGCCCAAGTAATGTTGATTTTAACCTAACCCGAAGAAGGAGCATTCCATTTCACAACGAGAGGCGTCTGAATTTTGGTGACACTCATATTTGAAATCGTTATGCTAATCAATCCTCAAATACTTATACGTAGAGTTAGTTTAGGTAAATTATGTGGCTCATTAGTAATAACTTTAGCATTTCCAAAAGTCAATAAAATCCAAGCAGTTGAGATAAACGTGTTAAACTAATCAAGCTGGTTAGAGCTATTTTTAGTTGATTCACGCAATTACTAACACGGGTGCAAAAAATTATACATAGTGCATTTTGTGTGTGTAAAGTTCATATAAATATATTAAATTTTGCTCAAAGATACATAGTTGCTTCAAACTCTATGTTTTAACTAATCAATTTATATTTGATTCATTTTTTGATCTTTTTTCACGCGTCTAGTTTTCATTAATTACCTATTAGGATATATAATTGTAATAGATTTTAAGTTATATTTAAAATACCATTACTATTTGTCTAAAAAAATTTCTCCCCCAACTAATAAATTTTCATGTGATTTCTCTTTTGATTTTTCACGCATTATTTTCATTTAATGCTTGTTAAGACATGCTATCATTGTTGAATTTGAGTTATACAATTGGCTACTAATAATTTAATTTAAAAATTAGTAATATTAAATCTTAACATTTATGAAGGACAATGATGAAATTCATGGACTAGAGAGCGGAAATTTTTCCCCCAAAAGTTTTCTCCCCATTAGCCCAATTTACCATTTTTGCTAATTGTAAGTTTTGACTAATAAATTTATGCATGATTCGTTTTTAATATTTTCCTTATGTCTTATGTTCATTTCATGTGTGCATATATATCTATATATATATATATATATNATATATATATAACTTAGACAAACATAGAACACATAATCAGGCAGACTGTTAATGTTTTATATGGGTAAACAGTGCTATCGCAATCCTTGCTTAGCAGACCTAGCCCGGACGTGACTTGGGGTCAAATACGCTAACTATATGTTCAATGCTCATACTAAGTATGTAATGATAATCAACAATGTATCAAAGTATTCCTTCAGTTAGCACGAGATCGATGAATAGTGGAGGTTATATTATGATGATGTTAATCTTAAATTATGTCATACATGATCTCATGGATTACAGATGAAATTAAAAATCAAAGAAAACTTACTGTTATGTGCAAATGAGGATTCAAAACTTTAAAAGTTATGCTTTTATTGCAGAAGAGAGAGAGGGGAGTGCTATGCTCAACACATGAGCTTCCTAAATTTGGCTTTGCTTTTTTCCTTTCTTGTTTTTATCCATCTTTTCTGAAAGCATACATGTAATAGAATCCCAGAAGTTGTTGATGGTAGGGTCATCCTCTGGGGCCTGAATTTCTCCTACCAGAATACTGAATTCATTGTCGTCGTCATCGTGCTCAGATTCTATTTTACTGCTTGCAGGTTTCATGTTAGTATTTATTGTTAATCCTATGGATTGGGGGAATTGTTTCTTCATGAAATCCATAGTTTTAATGATTAACTCATTTTCTGATAAGTCTGAAAATTAATTTTTCAATTCAACTTGAGCTATGGTGAATGGATTTTCTGATGATGCTGCTGGAAGAGCCTTAGGAATGGCATCGAGACAAGCCTGAGTGTGGGCTTCAATCACTTTCATTAATTCTGATAAATTAGGGTTCATCCCTTATCCCACCATTTTGTATAAAATACCCTTTTTAGGCAAGGGATTTTATTATGATAGTCACATTGGAGATCCCATTTTCATATCCAAGGGATGATGAATTAGATAACAAAATAAGCCACAGATTTAGTGACAAATATATTTTTGTTGATTGGTAAAAGTGAATAGGCAGCATGCCATTCATTAAATGTTGTTCGGATAGATTCTGGTAAAGTCTCAAGAGTGATCCTGAATTTATTCCACCAAATGAGAAACCAATTGGGGAGATCGTTTTTAAGGAGATCAGAAAATATTGTGATAAACCAAGTGTGATTATGCATTGGATTTTGGTAGTAAAAGACATAGATAAAGGATCAATGTAATCCTAATAACTATACTTATCTTCTGATGGTTGAAGACTTTTAGTGGTATGAGGGTGTAGGCCTCATTGCTCGATAGGCATAATGTTACGAATAGTAGTCTTACTGTATGTAATAGGCCTGCCAGTTCTGGTGGAATCATGGAGCGTGGGTTTGATCTTCATTGTTTTTTATTCAAGCACAATGGTTTCATAGATATAACGATACTGTTCAAAATAAGTGGGAAATGATTGAGTAGATAAGTATCATTTCTTTATTTTCCATGGATCTAACATCCATTGCTCATCTGTTGTTTCAATGAAGAGAATAGTCTCTTTAATAATACTGTTGAAGATGTATTGTTCTGGTATAAGGAGAACATCTTTAGTAGTTTTACTAGAAGAGACCTTTTGATTACTATTAATATTTCTGTTCAGACTTAGAAATTCTGTTGCATAGGGATTTCCCCTGCCGCGGCCTCGGCCTCTGTTTTTGTTCATGAACCCTACAAATATTTGTGAGTTAGAAAGTCTGATAAAAAATTATGTTCACCTTTGATATGTTCAATATCAAAGTCAAATACTAATAATATACTTTCCCAAGAGGCAAATATTTGTTTCGAAATAAGATTATGTACATCTTTCTTCAATATTTGTTTGGCTGCAGAGCAGTCACCCCTTAAAAGAAAATGCTGGTTAAGTAGGTCATCCTGAAACATTAGCACATATTTAACAATACCTAAACATTCATGTTTAATGGTCGGGTAATTAAGTGCTGGTCATTTCCAAATTCTAAAGGTAAATCTAAGGAGTTCTTCTTTCTGGTTACTAAGATTTTCCTGTTTCAGGATGCCACCATATCCTTGATTAGAGGCATCAGTTTCAAAATTTTTATGCCATAGAGGGTTAGGTAAAGATAAACAATGTAACTGTTGTACTTTCTATTTTATCTTTAATTTCATCAGGAAATGTAGATGCAAATTCTATGCTTCTATTGATAGGAATAATAATTCCATTAGAAATAATAGGTCGAGAATAGTAATTCCTACCAGGTCCAAGTAAAGCAATACGTTGGGTAGACTTGGGGTAAGTAAGATTGTTGATACTATCATCAAAGTTTTTCTGGAGGTCAAGAATTTGGGAAAGAGTATAACCTTCTCTTTCATCATCAGTTCTAGGTAAAGATGAATCACCTTAATTCATCATATTTATCTGATTTGGGGATTTCACTCATGAGGATTCTGGCTCACTTATCTTCAAATTTTTTATTTTTCCAATAAGAGTGGCCATAAAGTCTTCCTCTTTTTTGGTACACTTTAACTTACAATTATGAATTTCAAGAGAAGGCATGATGTTGACATGTTGCAGGTTAAGCGGTATAAGTTTCTCAAGACCTTTATTCTGTTGTTCTTCAATCTTTTCATGTATATTGTCTACCTGTTCCTCTATATGGGTAAGTTAGTTACCAATGGTTTGGAGGAAAATGTCAGTATAATTGTTTTATTTGGTTAAAGGTACAATGTCTTTGACCTTTAAGGTTTCTTGATTGGGTTGTTCTAGAATCTCAACATAAGGAGAGATGGACAAACGGTTTAGCGCTCTCATTAGTAGGAGCAAGCTCTAAACATCAGGGTGGAGGATGGACAGCCTGGTATAATTTTCCCATTATCATAATCCAATTCTTCTGTATTCCTGTTAGAACATTTATCCGATCATTATCAAGAAAGGGAACTTTCTTAGTAAAGTCACAGTACCATTCAGGATAGGATCTAAGGATCTGGTTAGTCCAAAGATGGTAATAATTCTGGTCTTTGAGAGTTTTTAACTGTTGAGGAGTATGGGATCTAAAATACCATAATCAGAATTCCTGATATTTGTCTTGCATAAAATCCTAGTTTAGGTGTTTACGCAATTCACTATTGGGTGTAAAATCCATTAAATCTCGAATTGCATCTCACTAG
Source organism: Datisca glomerata (assembly GCA_003255025.1). Classification (NCBI taxonomy): domain Eukaryota; kingdom Viridiplantae; phylum Streptophyta; class Magnoliopsida; order Cucurbitales; family Datiscaceae; genus Datisca; species Datisca glomerata. Next base: position 46,800 of record QANY01001767.1, read on the forward strand.
CGGTTGGGCTATTGGGCCTTCTGATATTTAGTCTATCTTCATAGACTGCATGAGGTGATATATTTTGCTGTTAAAGGTCTGGAAGATTCTAGAAGATCTATGTTATAGGGGAGGTTACTCCTGTAACTAGTACTAGAAAGGCTTCTAGTTAAAGGTTTCTGAAAGCAAAGGTAGATATTACCTCCTTGATTCTGAACCACATTTTCAATGAATTGCCTAATGATTGGTCTGGTCAGAACAACATTCAGAATTTGTCATTTGTCTGGAAAAGTAATTTCCTCCCAAGGCTTCATCCTAGGGATTGATACTTGACTATTGAAGAGATTGGTATCGATGAGGACAGTGTGTCCCTGCTCACTCTAATTTCTGGTATAGGGGTACAAGGTATAAAGAACCTTAAGATGGATTCTAAGAAGTATCGCAAAAGGAGGAGGTCCTGGGAGATACTCATAACCATGCGAAATAATTCTCAGTTTTAAAACTTTAGAGAGATTGTTGTCAAAAAGATAAATACTTAAATTTGGATATATATTAAAATAAACAGATCCATGGGATAAGCTAGTTTCAATAGCTCCCATGAGATATACTTTTCAGTTGAGGCACCATCCATCTCGGAGGGTACACTGAATACTAGTATTTTGATCAAGTAAGGTCAAAGGCTTAAAAGCTATTTGTACAAGTCCTATATGTACATACTTGTATTTTTGAATGAAAGGATATAGGTCATGAACATGCAAAAGATAAACAATATCATCATTATTTTGTAATGGTATAGCATGCTCAAAGGTTTTAATGATTTTTCTACTGGTAAAATCAAATGTTTCAATTTTATAAATGGTTTCGGGTTTAACCTTAAGTATTGTCCATTCCTCTAAGACCTCTATAACATCCTGGTATGTTATTAGTTCTGTTGCTTCTGACCTGAAGCTACTATATTAGTTACTGATGACAAAGAAGAAACGATTTCACTCATATTTTCTTGTGATCATGTATGTATAATTTAAAGAAAATATAATCATAATATAACCTCCTGTATTCATCGATCATGTGCTAACTAAAGGAATACTTTGATGCATTGTTGATTATCATTACATACTTAGTATGAACATGGAACATATAGTTAGCGTATTCGGCCCCAAGTCACATCTAGGCTAAGCAGGGATTGTGATAGGACTATTTATCCCTATAAAGCATTGACAGTCTGCCTGATTATGTGTTCTATGTTTGTCTAAGTTATGAATGATTTATCAGCATGCTTCTGGTTGTTTAGCCATGTGTTTGGGGGTAGTGGTGATTAAAGCCCACACTAAATCCGTGGCTCATTTTGTTATCCGATTCACTAGTCCTTGGATAAGAAAATGGGATCTTCAATGCGACTATCAGAATAAAATCCCGCGCCTAAAAAGGGTATTTTAGACAAAATGGTGGGATAAGGGAATGAATCCTAATTTACTAGAATTAATGAAAGTGATTAAAGCCCACACTCAGGCTTGTCTCAATGCGATTCCTAAGGCTCTTCCTGCAGCATCATCAGAAAATCCATTCATCATAGCTCAAGTTGAATTGAAAAAATAATTTCCAGATTTATCAGAAAATGAGTTAATTATCAAAACTATGGACTTTCATGAAGGAACAATTCCTCTAATCCATGGGATCAACATATTTCCATGAAACCTGCAAGCAGTAAAATAGAATCTAAGCATGATGACGACGACAATTTCAGTATTATGGCAGAAGGAAGTCAGGCCCCAAAGGATGACCCTATCATCAGTGACTTATGGGATTTTATTACTTGTATGCTTTCAAAAAAGATGGATAAAGACAAGAAAGGAAAAGGCAAAGAATAATTCTTATCTCCCACCAAAAATCATCGGCACAAAGCGATAAATCTACTTTGTAAAAGTAGATTCCCATTAGCAACAGTAAAAGCCACTTTATTAAAGTAGTCTTCCATGATCACCATCAAGACAAATCTACTTAACCTAAAGTAGATTTCACTACCAGCATAGTCAAGAAGATAAGGATGAGCAACTCCACCTGTCTAGGACATGCAACTTTATATGTCTTACTTTTTGTATTATAAAAGGGAGGCCTCACTCTTTGTTGAGGGCGAGCAAAGCAAAATTTAGGAAGCTCATATTTTGAGCATAGCACTCCCCCCTCTCTCTATTTACTCTCTCTCTCTCTCTCTCTTCTGCAATAAAAGCATAACTTTTTTTTTAAGTTTTGAATCCTCGTCTGCACATAACAGTAAGTTTTCTTTGATTTTTAATTTCATCTGTAGTCCATGAGATCATGTATGACATAATTTAAGATTAATATCATCATAATATAACATTCAGTATTCATTGATCTTGTGCTAACTAAAGGAACACTTTGATGCATTGTTGACTATCATTACTTACTTAGTATGAACATTGAACACATAGTTAGCGTATTTGATCCCAAGTCGCGTCTAGGCTAGGTCCGCTAAGCAGGGATTGCGATAGGACTGTTTATCCCTATAAAATGTTGATAGTTTGCCTGATTATGTGTTCTATGTTCGTCTAAGTTATGAATGACTTATCACCATACATCTGGTTGTTTAACCATGTGTTCAAGTGCAGTGGTGGCACACCCTAGTTGGTATCAGAGCCATGAATAGTCATGGTTATATTATAATAATATTTTCTTTAAATTATACATACATGATCACAAGAAAATATGAGTGAAATTGCTTTTTCTTTGTCATCAGTAGCTTCTACGTTAGAAGCAACAGAACTAATAGCATAACAGGATGTTAATGATGCCTTAGATAAATGTACAATACCTAAGGTTAAACCAGTCGCCATTTATAAAATTGGAACATTAGATTTTACCAGTAGAAAAATCATTAAAACCTTTGAGCATGCTATACCAATACAGAATAATGATGATATTGTTTATCTGTTGCATGTTCATGACATGTATCCTTTCATGCAAAAATACAAGTATGTGCATATAAGACAAATAAATAGCCTTTTTTAAGCCTTTGACCTTACTTGGTCAAAATACCAGTATTCAGTGTACCCTCCGAGATCGGCGGTGCCTCAACTGAAAAACATCTCTCATGTGAGCTATTGAAACTAACTTATTCCATGGACCTGTTTATTTTAATATTTATCTGAATTTAAGTGTTTCTCTTTCTGACAGCAATCTCTCTAAAGTTTTAGAACTTAGAGTTGTTTCGCATGGTTATGAGTATCTCCCAGGATCTTCTCCTTTCGAGATACTTTTCAGAATTCATCTGAAGGTTCTTTCTGCCTTGAACCCCTATACCAGAAAGCGGAGTGAGCAGGGACACACTGTCCTCATCGACACTAATCTCTTCAGCGGTCAAGTAGTCATCCCTAGGATGATACCTTGGGAGAAAATTACTTTTCGAGACAAATGGCAAATTTTGAATGTTGGGGAGGACGCAGTGAGGTGAAAGAGGAACACTCTAGATACTAAAGAGTGGTGACAAATGCTTTCTTTCTCTCTCTCTCTCTAGAAGTGGGAGTTTCTCATTCTAGAAATGGAAGCTTTTCTCTCAAAAGTGGGAGCTTCTCTCTCTAAATTTCTCATCCTCCTCCAAATGAAGGAGGAGTCATCCTTTTATAGGTGAACAAAAGGAGGGGAGACCATTGCAACTAATCCCTTGATTAATTGTAAGTCCGCCAATCGAGTCGCGTCACCTAAACTGACTGGTCATGCTTAGGTGAGTAAGAGGAGGATTACATACGAGCCAATCGAGGTGACGCCACATGGGTCTTTATGTAGTGACCATGATCTAGGGAGAACATGCCTAACTAGTGGGGTGTAACGACGGTGTTCACCCAACGCCTCCTCTCAAGGGTTCTCTCAAACTAATCCTTCCCGAAGTTGGGAGGATAGCACACCCTCAATGTCTAAAGTGATCGTACCGAGTAGGTATGTCCCCCATCTAGTACAACGTAACCTCACCCCGTATCATACCAGTTCTTAGCCTCTCGAGCATTCTCAGACAACCATACGCCCACCCTAGTCTTTGTCACTTGACTTGTTGGTTTGTGATGTTATGACTCTGATAGCGTGACGATGTGTCTGATCTGAAGCGCGTCACTGTTGTCGCCGAGTTGCATTACGGAGTGTGATCTGGACACTTACGTGATGCACCCATGGCGTGAAACTCCATGGTGTTGTCATGGGAGTGACACTCTACACTACTACCATGGGGGCGACACCTATTGAATTGCCATGGAGGGGACACCTATTGAATTGCCATGGGGGCGACACCCATGGAGTTTCCATGGGGACGACACCCATGGAGTTTCCATGGGGACGACACCCATGAAATTACCATGGGGGCGGCACCCATGGTACTGTCATGTGGTGGCGTCTATGGGTATACCCTAGGGGAGGCACCCATGGGTGTGCCTTGGTGGCACTTCATGGTACGTCTTGGTGGTGACGCTTCAAGGTGCGCCGTAGGAGTTTTAATTTGTCGGAGTCAACGTTGAGGTTGTCAACCCTCACGTACATTTAGTCCACTGTGCAAGCACGACGCGGAGTAATCGGGATTGTACACAATTTCTCCAATGTAGCAATCGATCGTATTATCAAGTCCATGATCCTTTGATCGGTTCCGTTATGTTGTGAATGCTTGATGAATCGATCTGTCATGCCCAATGTGTTTCTTTTGTGTGATGTAGGCATCTCCATGTTACATGGAGTCAAATTTATAAAAATAAATTCAGAATGCCAAGTTTCTGAAACTAGCGCTGCGAGAGATACACGAGACATGTTGTTAGTGGTCAAGAGGTAGCAACCGGGCCGGTTCAACCCACGCGGGCTAAACCGGCCCGTCACAATCTGGCCAGTCCCAGCCCGGTCTTGAAAAGTACCGTGCTGGTTAAGGCCCGCAGGCCAAGCTGGGGTCATCACGGGTCTTGTTTTCAAGGCCCAAGGCCCGGCCCGGCCCATGAATCCATTTTTTGTGTAAAAAATTGAATAATTATGTATGTAGTTAAGTTTGAACCATTGACCTCTAATTTATAAATCACATTTTTTGTTAATAAACTAATATAACATTTGTTAAATAAATTGTTTAAAATATATTCTTATTAACTTTTAACACACTTTATTGAAACTTTAAATAATATACTTTTGACAAAACGTATTTAATTTAATAAAAATTAATATTTTTCATTTAAATAAATATTTTATTCAATGAAAAATTGGATTCATGGAAACTTTAAAAATATTGGTTTAATATTTTTAATATTTTTTTCTGTTAATAAATATGAACTATAAATTAGTTATTAATTATTTATTATATTTTTAGATTTTACATAAATATGAATATATCTAGTTTATGAATTTAATAAATAAAATAATTATTTTATTATTATTACAAGTTTTTCTATTGAGATTTTAAAGTAATAAAATAAAATAATTATCAAAAAATAACATGACTTCCATATAACTTAGTGATAATTCCTACACTTTATCTATTCCCTACCAAGATTTAACTCTCCCTCAACATTGTTTAAAATTTAATCTCATTAAAAGAAGGGGAAACGGGCGGGACTGGTTATTTAACCGGAATCAGCCTGTGACTTCATAGGCCGGTTCAACGATTCATTCCGGTCCACCATAAATTTCCAATGACCCGACCTGAAACCGGCCAGCGAGCAGCCTAAAAAAACCCGTTCCAGACGGTGAACCTCTCGGGGTGGGCCCGGCCCGATTATCACCCCGATGGTGGTCTGCCCTTCATTGTAGAAGCATGAAGTGGGGCCCTCTCTTTTTACTTAACATTTGATAATGAGACCTCCACCATGGAATATGAGATTTATTGGGTCAAGTTGATGGGACCCATCGGTCCATTTTTGAGCATTTGTCCTTACGTGAATTCCTTCTTGGAATTCCAGTATTGTACAGGGGAAACTTTCCCTGTACCTGGCCGTTAGATGGCCCATTCAGTTGAAGATATCTAGGCCGTTAGATGGTCCAGCCAGTTACCAAACGAAACAACTTTTTGCTTTTTGCTTTTGATGAAATGACTACTTTAACCTTATACATAGTCAGTTTTTATGTTAATACTCATCAAATTTGGGAATAAGACTAGTTTAAATTAGTGTTTAGTATTATGTCTCTTAAATTTTTTATTTTGTACATATGATCAGATTGTAGGAGAGATAATATAGTTAGTTAGGATTTTATGTATTAATTTATTTAGCTGTCCTTAGTATAACTTAATATTTTTTCTAAGTTCAATTGTATTTTTTGTTACAGTTTCTCCCCGCCTCTTCTCTTTTCCCGCAACTCTCTTATGTGACTCCTTCCATGACATCCATTGTTGTAATTTTCAAGCATTGTTACAGTTTTTCCACGCCTCTTCTCTCTTCCCGTAACTCACTTCCGTGACTTTCTTCCATGCGCGCCACGAACAAATCTATTCGGGACTTCCCTGGCCGTCGTGACCAGATCTGGTCCCAGCTTCCTTCACCGCGACCAGATCTTGTCACGACTTCCTTCATCGTGAAAGTATATAAAAATATACTACATATATACTAATATTATATAAATATATATTATATATACTGATGATATGTAAAAATATACTACATGTATACTATGATATTATATTAAAATATACTACAGCAAATATACTACAAAATTTTATAGATATACTACAAAATTGTAGACTAAAAACTACATAATACAGTATGTAAATATATACTATAACGTATATGTCTATGTACTATATAACAAAAGATTTACAAGATTGTATAATACAAAATGTAACTATATACCATTCGTTCATGTTTATATACTAGTACATTATTATTTATCATAGAGTATATATCTATAAATGTACGTGAGGGTTGTGCGTGGGTCCCTTATTAGTGAGAGCAATTTTATATATTTATTATATTATTTTAGGTTTTAAGGATGAGTCATTATAAATTTTGCTAATTTATGCAAATTATAACTTTTTAGGCTATTTTCTCATTTATTTTCTTGCAGTGGCCTATTTGCCTAATTGAGCCTATACGGTAATTAGTTCTAAACTAGTATAAATAATATAATTTTAAATACATTTGAATTAAGATCCCTATACATTGTACTTCAACCCATGACTCATCTTGTGTAGACATTAATATTTCTATAGTCGTTGGAAGAAGTTTGGAGTGATGTGAACACAAAACTCTACCCCATTACTAAATGTAGACTAAAAACAACTGTAGATATAAGAATCATCAAAATATCTCTAACAGCATCTTGTAAAATGGGTTATTGAATACCAATTGTCTTTCACCGAGCAATGACATCAAAATTTGGAGTTTTACACATTAGAGATGCCTCCAAATTCTCGTCCAATTCTGATTTTTCATTTTCACTGTAAGAAGTTTTACTAATAAATAAATCAAAGCGCAATATTGGGTCTACATATTTTCTCAAGTGAGATTTTAATGAGATGAAATAACTGTAGAATCTAAATATGAAGTTCTATACGGTCTAGATTTATGCTGATATTCTTTAACTAGATCAAAATTATATTCTTCAAATTCTCTCAATCTCATCATTTGAGCTATCATCATAAATTTCAAGAAAATAAAACTCAATTATTTTCATCTTAAATCTTGGATCCAAAATAGTTGAGACTACCACTATCCCATGAGTTAATTTTCAATATTCTTTAAACTTATGTATAATATCTGATGCTATTTTTCATATCTCTTTATAACTTGACTGAGCCACTATACCATTGCCAACTTTATCTCACAAATCTTTCAGAAGAAAACATTGCCAATGGGTTTCTTAGTTCAAGAACATAATTCTATAACACTATAAAATAATTGGATTCTATTATACAACCTCGTTTCTAACTTCCAATCTTCTTCATCGGGCAAACACTTGTAGAGTAACTTGTGTTATTTCAAACGAGTGAAAATAATCTTATAAATCAATGCAATTGTAAGCATCGAATATGTGGAGTTCCACCTATTGCAATCAATGACTAATTTTATTACACGGTATGACTAACTGACGAGCAGTTTTCTCAAACTTTTCCACTCCTTTGATTGTAGCTATCCAAAAGGCAATACTAACTCTAATCCTTTCAATAGCATCGCCCATAACTTCTAGCCTATTTTTACTATCAAAATTGAGATACGCGTACAGCAACACATACGTAAAAATTATCCATCCAAGATTAAGGAATTACATGAAAGTGTCTCGATAAAAATATGGATGATAGAGTCATGTCATTGATGGAGCAATTGTCTACGGTCAAAGTGGAGAACTTAGGATCAATGTCCCAATTCCATAGACATTTCATGAGTGTCCTAGAAAGTGATTCAGATGTGTGTGGACATGGAACATACATGAACCTTAGAACATGACTAGAATGGATACGAATATGATAAACTTAAATCTCACAAATTCAGCTTAGCCAATCTTTTACCTCTTGGCAACCTAAGAGCTACGTATTAATCATTGGTACACATTAGATGACCGAGCTGTGAGATAGAATTATTAGTTCAGACAAATCAGTTAGCAGCTAAGCTTCAATACCTCCGGCATCTTCTCGGTCAATATTGTTCTACAAATCCTCCCTCAACCCGGAATAGAAAAATGTTAGACGACTGGAGGGTTCCAATTGGTTGGATTCTTCAATTCCACCTCTTGAAGAGACAATAGTTTTAAAAAATAAATAACTTTGGAATTAGTAAAGATTAAATTGATGTAGACGCTACAGCTTTAGAATTTCTGGAGTTAATTGATCGTGGCACGTGCATGTGAACTTCTGAATGGTGTAACTTTTGAGTCGGATTGAAAATATATCAAATAGAAACTTATTTGGAGATCTACAAGTGTGACGAGACGGGTAATAATTTTGGATTTTTTCATAATTTTCCATCTCTTTTATTTTTAGGGTTTCTAGAACGATATAAATTCATCTTTATTTGAGTGTTTAGACAGTTTGGATATTTTTATAAGAAAACCGTTCTCCTTTTATTCTAATTTTTGGTATTCTTTGTGAATCAATGAAATTGTTGTCTAAATCTTGGTAATCTTAGGATTCAACAAGCTTTGAAAGATCAATTGCTGGTAATCGTGCGCGATTCAATAGCCTTTGGTATTGCTAGGGTTTTTACGAGGCTTCCACTACATCATTATGTTGGAATTATCTCTATAAAGTAAGGTGTAATAATTATTTATGAGTATTTAGTTATTTCTCTGACATTTTGTATTACTGAATTTTATGAATGAATGAAATTTTTTTCTAATAATTAAATTGTGTTTATAATTTACTCAAGTCCTAGAACTATTGTCAATGTAAGAAAAGTAAAGACTGAGGAGTCTTCCATACAAACTCTTAAATAGTTCATAATGTTATTCACAGTTTTAGGATCAACTGGACAATTGAGTCTGATTACAACTGTTAGGTTGAACCAAAGGAAGTCGGTTTTAGGGCATGAGAGTGGAAACTCTAACGGTTGACCTAAACATGTTGTGGAACATGTTGAATAAAATAGTAACAAATTAGTTTGGAGTAAACCCATTTATCTAGCTCTAAATCTAATTGTTACACCTTGAAGGTATTTTTATAATTACCTTAATCCTGAGGTGATTTCGAAACTTGACCTAGTTAAATTACGATCTTTGATACGTCAAATGAGTGACTTCAAATTGTCAGACAATACCTCAGCTGTTGGGATCGTGATTCAACTATATTAGAGTTGCGTGATTCACATATATGAAAATTCATGGTTAGATTGTAAACTGCAATAATACCCCATTATATTTTATTTCGAGTGTATGAATAAATTAACCTGGCTAGGTACTCGATGAAATGTATCATTGAATAAGACATGGAGAATTGTACGAGAGAATTCACTATTATGTTTTTCTTATTTACGCTCAATAAACGAGTTAAGGAAATAATAATAAAAGGGTTAAATAGTAATTTACATCTCTCTCTTGTTACTGATATTCATGAAGGATAATATATTAAAGTATTATGTGGACTGTGAAATAAAAGTGTTTATTTGCACCAACAGAAAATGTAGCATGCGTGAATCGAGAGTCGATTCGACATCGAACTTATAGTGGAGTCATACGATGTCATGATTAAATAGGTCAGGAATTTATAGAGATAAGTTCGTCGGGTATTTGAATCTTATAGCTTTATTCATATGGGTCCATTCGGTCTCAAGAATAGCTCATGGAGACAGGAATAGAAGAAATAGCATCAGTTGGACCAAAATGTGATTGGAGTCAAGTTGTATTTTCTAGACTCATATGTGCTGGGTGTTGTCACTTAATTAGTGAAAAATAATTAATTTATTATTTTTTAATTATTAGATAATTAGTAAATAATAGAAATTAATTAATTAATTAATGGAGATCAATTTAAATTTATCAATTTTGGGTTAATAAATTTGGACACAATATTGACTTTAATGGGAGATGCAGTTTTCGACAATTATAGATTATGAGGGTGAATTTTAAAAATTACACATATATGGGGTATGTGTGAAAATTTTAAGATTATTATATAAGGGATGACGTTAGGGTTGCCTCCCTAAGTGGGTTGACACAATCCTAATCACATAGAGTTGAAAAAGGTTTCTCTCTCCCCCTCCTACTGTTGCCATTGAATTCATAGAGGAATAAAAAAAATTTTCTTCCTCAGTTGTTGTAAGAGCCCACACTCATTTCCTAATGATGTATTTGCTAGATATACTTCTGAATCCAACAAGTGGTTGTTGGTGCAAAGGTGAATTGAAGTTCTTGGATTTCAAGATCGAAGAACGCGAAACATTTAATAAAGATTCTACCAATTCAGAAAGTCTCAGATACAACAAAAATGTATAAATCGCACCTCTTTTGAATACGTTCAACTTTGTATGCACAATCAGATGTATGGTTTTAATATTTAATATGATTAAATTGGTTGATTTAAAAAAATTTATATTCCACCCATGAGCTGTTCGTTGTTCAATGATTTTTTATCAAATTTTTAAAATCGGCCGTTGTGCCGCGCCGCCTCCCGCTGTCCACTGTCGTGTTCTGCTTGGTGACTAGGGTTTGTGAAATCCTAAGCAATAAAAATTAGGGTTTAGGAAACCATCTGATGTTTCATAAAAATCCTAATCTCATCTTTTATCTTTAAAATTTTAAATTTTAGATTTTAAACGGATAAAAGGTAATTAAGATTTAAAAGATAATTATCTCATTTTTTCTATTTATCATTTAAATTTTGAATTCAAAAGATAATTATCTATTTTATCATTTTATCTTTTGGATTTTGAATTTAAAAGGATAATTATCTATTTTATCTACTTTATCTTTTGAAATTTGAATTTAAAAGATAATTATCTAATTATCTTTTTTATTTTAAATTTTAAAAAGATTTTAAAGTGATTATTTAATTAGAAAAATAGCTTTTGTTAAGTAAAGAGTTTTGATCAAAATTTTAAATTTTGAAATTGGAACTACACTGTTGTAAAGAGTTATGAAATTAGTGGAACTTCCTAAAAGACAAAGAGACTATTACAGACGTCATGAAGACTAATATTTAACTGTAATTTATTTATTATTCCTATTTGAGTTGTAATTAGAAATGAGTGAATAGAGAGGTTAAATTTGAATGGATGATTTATTATTAATCTCGCGACATCATATAACATGTCATATATAAATAAGGATATGCCAATATCAAAATGCCATGTAGCGTGTACATGCATCATTATAGTTTAATTTATAATGAGTTGTAATTTAAATGCAATGCAAATTTTATAAAAGTTATAAATTTTGAATTGGGATTTAATTTTTATAAAAGTTAAAATTTTCGAAACTTGGTTTTTCAAATTAATAAAGAGTTATAAATTTTGAAAAAAAAATGAAAACTCCATTTTTTTCAAAGACTAAGTGGGAGGGCCGTATACGTTGAAACGTCTCAAGGTCCCCAACACAAACCTGATCGTGGCATGAGGAGTTATTTAGAGTCGCTCTAGCAGTTCTCTCTTCAGTGAGAGAAACTTAGAAATCGTGTCACTTTGAGTCATCGAGTTTCTTAAGAAACTAAAACTTTTTAAGGTAGTCGTGAGACAGGATCGTCCCTCGACTGACTGTTAGTTCATGACAATTTTTAAAGCCGATGCGTTGATAAAATACTTAGACCGAAGCAGATTAAAATCATTCATAGTGACAAGTCAATGGGGCTAAGGTGACCAAAACATGGTGATTGGTTAAGCTAGATGTAGTGACATCTTGAGAAGCGTTAACCAAACGAGAGGAGTCTCGATGTGATATGAGATAGTTTGGACATTGTCGTTAGATAAGACAAGATATCGTTGCTGATCGTAACATCATGAAAGAAATATCTTTTATTGGGTTTTTAAATATTTAAGTGTGTGCATCATGCATCATACTTTCCTAAATAATTGAGTATTTATTTACACTACTTTATTTATTCTTTTCAGTAATCATTTCGATATTCAATCTGTCAACTATCTTAAATGTGAACAAACTTACTGGTGAAAATTACGTGGATTGAAAATGTAATGTTGATATCATGTTGACGGTAGAAAAACACAAGTTCGTGCTTGCCACCCCCGTCCCTTTGAGCCTATTGTTGAATCGACTCAAGAGAAAAATGATGCTTATGCTTGTTGGCTGCATTATGATGAGATCGCCAGATGTTACATCTTGGCTTCTATTAGCAATGTGTTGCAACAACAACAACATCAGAACATAAAAACTGTCGCTGATATGATGTTGAACATCATCAAAATGTTCAGAGATCAGGGTTGTCAAGCCAAGCAGGCTGTTGTGCGAAACTTCATGAACTACAGGATGAAACCTGGAACTGCTGTCAGAGAATATATGATGTTGATCATTAGTTATCTGAATGATATGGAGATCATGGATGCTGAGGTAGATGGCGAGACATAAGTTGATATGATCATTGAGACTCTGCCTGACACTTTTGAGAACTTCAAACTTAATTATTTGATGAATAAGTTGAGGTACTCAGTTCTTGAGCTGATGAAGGAACTGCAAGCTGCTGAGACCCTATTTCTGAAGGGAAAGAGGAAGACTAAAGAGGAAAACTTTACTAAAAGAAAGTCTTACACCTTTGGCACATAAAAAACACATGAGAGGTCCAAAGAAGACTAAGAAGCAGAACTTGAAAGCTGTGAAAGGTTAGGGCACTGTAAAAGTGGACAAGTCGAAAGAAAAATGTCATCATTGTGGAGCCGCTGGCCATTGGAAACGCAAATGCCCAGACTATCTCGATGGAGTTGAGATCTAAAGGTATATTACTTGTTGCTGGGGCCTGTTATCTTGCTAACTCTACCTTTTCGTGGATTATAGACTCTACAGCCACTAACCATATTTGTTGTTCCCTATAGTGGTTTACGAAAATCAGAAGGCTTAATGAGAGGGAGTTCAGCTTCTGTTGGGGAAATGGAGCACTAGTATCAGTCGTATCTATGGGAACTATTTAATCATCATTCGATAAAAGTTTTATAGTTTTACGTGATGTTTATTATATCCTGATTTTTTGGAAGAACCATATTTTAGTAGATAGTTTAATTTAGCAAGGATTTAGTTTAAATTTCATTGACAAATATATATTGGTATTTTTAAAAATGACTGCTTAATACTACATGTTTGATAAATAACTGTTTCACGTAAAACCAGTAGTTTCAATGATATATGACACTAAAGTAAATATTGATTTACAAAGAGATAGTAAAAGGTTGAAGTCTGACTCAACCGATCTAGCCTATTTGTGGCACTTACGTCTTGGTCACATTAGCCTGGACATAATTAAAAGACTTGCAAAGGATGATCCATGATAAACTTTAAGTGTGAGATCACTACTCATATGTGAATCATGTATAGAAGGTAAAATGAACAAGAGACCATTTTCAGTGAAGGGTGAAAGAGCCACTCAATGCGTTGAACTTGTACATAGTTATGTATGTGGGTTATTGAATATCCAAGCAAGATGAGGTTATGAATATTTTGTAAACTTCACTTATGACTCTTATGTTTTGGACATGTTTATCTAATGCACTAAAAGTATGAAACCTTTGAAAAGTTGAAAGAGTATAAGATTATGATAAAAAAACAATTGGAGAAATGAATCAAAACACTATGATCTGATCGTAGTGGAGAGTACTTGCTAGGTGAGTTCGAAAACTTTCTTAAGGAAGAAGATATTCTTTCTCAGGTTACTGTACTTGTCACTCCAGAACATAATAGTGTGCTAGAGAGAAGGAATCGAACTCTAATGGATATGGTTAGATCCATGATAAGTTAATCATTCCTCCTAGATTCATTTTGAGGATATTCCTTGAAAATAAAAAAATACATTCTAAAAAAATTTTCATCGAAGATGGTGCATGGCAGGCCATATGAAAGATAGAATGGACGAAAGTAATCCTTTAACCACTTTAGAGTATGAGGGTGCCCAGCACATGTTCTGAAACAGAAGGCAGGCAAGTTAGCTAGTCGATCAGAATTATGCATGTTTATAGGATATCCTAAGCAACGACGAGGTATGTCTTTTATAGTTTGACTGATAAGAAAACATTTGTAAGCATGAATGCACGTTTTCATGAAGAAGACTATATAAGATGTGTGAAGCCAAGAAGCACTCTTGTGCTAGATGAATTATTGAGTGGGAAGACATCGACTCCCTAGTCAGGAACTGTTTTTGATTCAATAATGGAAGAACCACAACTGGTGTCAGAGCCTATGAAGCTTCGAAGTAGTGAGAGGGTTATGAGATAACCTGACAGGTAAATGTATTATGGAGATGCCTTAACAGCAGTCTCAGATAAGGATCATGATGAACATGTCTCCTACTCACAAGCCATGGCTGGTTCTGAAACAAACCTATGGCAAGAAGCCATGAAGGCTGAGATACATTCGATGTACTCGAACAGAGTCTGAAAACTTATAGATCCTCTTGAAAGGGCAGAACCTGTAGGGTGTAAATGGATCAACAAGAAAAAGAGAGGTCCGAATGAGAATGTGGAGACATTCAAAGCTAGGCTAGTAGCCAATGGCTACACTCAAAAGGAAGGAATATACAATGATGATACCTTCTCGCCAGTAGTCATGGTTAAACCCATCTGAATCCTCATGTTCATTGCTGTTGTCATTGATTATGAAATCTAGCAGATGGACGTCAAAATTGCTATTCTAAATGACAATCTTGAATAGCGCATTTATATGGCTAAACCAGACAGGTTCATAGAGAAAGACCAAGATGGAAGTTTTGCGATTTGCTGAAGTCCATTTATGGACTAGTAAGCGTCACAGTCATTTAATATTAGATTCGATGAAACTATTAAGAACTTTAGTTTTGAACAGTTAGTGGATGAACCATGTGTGTATAAATTGATACATGAAGGGAGAGGGATTTTTCTAGTCTTGTACATAGATGATATTCTACTCATTAGGAATGATGGAGGAAAATTATCTGATGTCAAGATTTGGCTTGGAAAGAAACTTGATATGAAAGATCTTGGACAAACTACCTTTGTCTTAGGTATTCATATCTTTCGGGATTGGAAGAATAAATAATTGGCACTGTCTCAAGCATCTTATATTGATAAGGTGCTGGATAACTTCTGTATGTAAGACTCCAAGAAGAGATATCTTCCTTTCAGGCATGAAGTCAGCCTCTCCAAGGAGCAGTCTCCTAGGACTTCTCAAGAAGAGGAAGGCATGAGAAAGATTCCCTATGCCTTAGCCGTAGGAAGTCTCATGTAAGCATTGCTTTGTAGTAGACCAGACATTTACTACGCAGTGGGTGTGGTGAGTCATTTCCAACATAATGTTGGAAACGAGCATTGGAATGTCGTCAAACATATCCTTAAATATCTTAAGAGAACAATGAGATGCATACTTGTGTATTCAGGTACTGACCTGGATATGATGGGGCATACTGATTTTGATTTCCAAGCAGACAATGATTCTAGAAGGTCCACTTCAGGATCGATGTTCATCATAAACGATGGAGCATTTATGTAGAGAAGTATAAAGCAATCTTGAATTGTTGATTCTACCATGAAAGTTGAATATGTGGCAGTTTGTGAAGCTGCTAAGGAGGCTGTATGACTTAGAAAGTTCTTGAAGACTCTGGAAGTTGTTAACAAAACTGACAAGCCCATGACACTTTATTGCGATAATTGTGGGGCTGTAGCAAACTCAAAGGAATCAATGAGCCACAAAAGATCCAAGCACATAGAGCGTAAGTATCATCTGATCAGAGAGATTATACAGCGTGGAGATGTTTTAGTAACATACATATCGATGGTCAACAACCTGATAGATCCATGAAGATGTTAAACAGTAAAGTCTTTGATGGTCATCTGAAGGGCATGTGGATACGAGATTGTACACGTCTACTTTAGCCAAAGTGAGAGATTGTTGAAATTATGTCCTAAAGTATGATGTACTAACTATTTATGAATATTTAGTTATTTCTTTGACATTTTGTAGAATTGAATTTTATGAATGAATGAAAGTTTTTTTAATTAAAGTGTGTTTATAATTTAATCTTATGCTTTATTGTTGGGTGTGTGAATAAATTAACCTGGTCAGGTACTCGATGAAATGTATCATTGAATAAGACTTGGAGAATTGTACGAGAGAATTCATTATTATATTTTTCTTATTCATAGTCAATAAATGAGTTAAGAAAATAATAACAAGAGGGATAAAACAGTAGTTTTACATTCCGCTCTTGTTACTAATCTTCTCGAAGAGTAATATGTTAAAATATTTTGTTGACCGTGAAATAAAAGTGTTTGTTTGCACCAACAGAAAATGTAGCGCGGATGAATTAAGAGTTAATTCGGCATCAAACATGTAATGGAGTCGTACGATATCAAGATTAAATAGGTCTGGAATTTATAAAGATAAATTCACCGGGTATTTGAATCTTATAGCTTTATTCATGTAGTTACATTTGGTCTCGGGAGTAACTTATGAGGACAGCAATAGAATAAATAACATCAGATGGACCAAAATGTGTGTGTGAGCCAATGTGTATTTCTTGAACCCATATGAGATGGGTGTTGTCATTAAATTAGTGAACATCAATTAATTGGTGTTCAAATTAATTAATTTATTATTTTTTTTAATTATTAGATAATATGTAAATAAGAGAAATTAATTAATTGATGGAGATCAATTTAAATTTGTCAATTTTGGGTTGATGAATTTGGACGCAATATTGACTTTAAGGGGAGATGTAATTTTTGGCAATTACAGATTATGGGGGTGAATTTCAAAAATTACACAAATATGAGGTAGGTGTGAAAATTCTAAAATCATTATATAAGGGATGACATTAGGGTTACATCCCTAAATGGGTTGATACAACCCTAATCACATAGAGCAGAAAAAATGTCTCTCTTTCCCCCTCATATTGTTGCCGCCGAATTCATAGAGGAAGAAAATACATTTTTCTTCATCAGTTGTTTTAAGAGCCCACACTCAGTTCCTAATTATGTCGTTACGAGATATACTTCTAAATCCAACGAGTGGTTGTTGGTGCGAAGACTAATTGAAGTTATTGGATTTGAAGATTGAAGAACGTGAATCATTTAATAAGGATTTCATCGATTCATAAAGTTTCTGATACAACGAAAGTTTATAAATCGTCTCTACCTCTTTTGAATACGTTTAACTTTGTATGCATAATCGGATGTATGGTGTTAATATTTAATACGATTAAATTGGCTGATGTAAAGATTTTTGATATTCCACTCACGAACCGTTTATGGTTCAATGAATTTTTTTCAAATTTTTAAAACTCGATCCAACACATAAATTGTCGGAACGGATAGAATATTACGGTTTCTGCGTGGGAATGAAACTACACAATTTTCAGAAATATACCGTTTAATTATAATCTGAAACCAAAATATTTTACATTGTAAGTGATGGTTTAGTGGCGTAGGGGATTGTGGTTAGGCGCCCAACATGCCTCTGCGACCTGGGTTTGAAGGTCATGGCATGTAAAATTGCTCTTTTCGTGTTCTTTAAAAAAAATCTTTTCTACTTTCTTTTTAATTAGGAAAACTAAATTTTTTTGTATATTTTACTCTTTACTACATTGTTATTGAAAATTTAACTTTATTATTGTTTTTTATAGATAAAAATTTATTAGCTAAAAATAAATTATGTTATTTTTCTAATGTGAAATCTGTGTTGATGTTAACCAAAAATTAATTTATTGTATCTTAATATATCATTATTCTAATTTTTTTATCTATCTTATTTATGATAAATTTTATAATATTATTTAATATTGATCAATTTTTTTTCTAAAACGTAATGTTAAAATATTGAAACATCTGAAATATTTCATTTTTTAAAAAAAAATTGAATGAATTGACTACTATAAGTTAGATCCTAAAATCACCCTTACTAATAAACCCCAAATAATCTGTAATTAATTAATTTTTTGAAACATATAAAGAATGCAAAAGCATCAATTATACACCTAAGAATCGTCCATATGTGTGAGATTGAGTGAGAGAAGAAGACGCCGAAAGGGAGAACCGTCGTCACCTTGAGTCGAGCGAAAGGGAGTGAGAGACAGCGTTTTCAACTAAAACCGCCACCTCAAATCTGGGTAGAGAGAGAATTCGTCGAGTAATTATTGTGAAGAAGATGCCAAAAGATATGGAAAATCGTCAAAGCTCTTGGCCACTGAAAGGATTTTAATCGGGGGCCTCGAGCATATGGTATGATTTTTTAGAATAAATGAGTTACCATATGTATTGAGTTGAGTGTTACCCCACCATACCCATACATAATTGGTAGCAAATTATCCACACTACCCATATATTATTGACGATGTCAGAACCTTTTGTCACAATGATTGTAGAGGTATTGACGTCATTGTATGTAATACATGTAATAATGTTTGTCTTCCATTCCGTTGTTGCAAATCATATATTTAATGATGTCTTTTTCACTACCGATGTGAAAAATGATTAGATATTACACGACACTCATTTATACGATAGTAATTTATCATCGTCAATAGGCGACAGGAGTTTACCGTTGTTAAAGGTTATATTTGTAGTAGTGAAGGATTTTAATTATGGGAGGCTCGATTATATGATATGATTTTTTTTAAATAAATGACTATTCAATGATATCAAGTATTATCTATACTCAATCCATATATAAGAGTAATCAATTATCCACCTTATAAAAAACGTATATCCAAATACTCACGAGTATTTAAACTAACATACTAAATCAAATGCTCACGTATTTAAACTCAAAGATATTTTTAACATCCCTACTCATGATCCAGCTCCCCAGTCTGAATGGTATGCGGCTAGGTAATTGCTGCTGTTCTCAATCATTTATTATTTCAATAATATTTATAAGCGGTAAGTGATTTGACTTTGGAATTTGGAATACTTGGGTTGAGAGAGGTGTAAAACGACGACCATTTCCCCAGTTGGACTTGCTAGTTAAGCGTTGAGTACGTGCTCTTTGCTTAGGGGAAACTTTTATGACGCCTGGAAGAAATTTCTGACATTCATGCTGAATTTTTATGTTCTTTAAATTGCATTTGAAGAAATCTGAATTACATAAAGTCTGGCAGCTATCAGGTATTTTTTTGGTTCATCAAATATGTAGAATGGTTCACCAATTACATAATAAGAATCACCAAATACATACAAAAATAATAATTCTTGGAGAGGTTCACTAATTACGTATTGGGGTTCACTAATTACATAGTGTGGTTCACCAATTACATCGTGGGGTTCACCAATTATGTAGTGGGGTTCACCAATTACGTACTGGGTTCACCAATTATGTAGTGAAATTCACCAAATATGTCTAAAAAATAATTCTTGGACGGGTTCACCAATTACATACTGAGATTCACCAATTACATACAAAAGAATAATTCTTGGAGGGGTTCACCAATTACATAGTGGGGTTCATCAATAATGTAGTAGGGTTCACCAAATACGTACAAGAGAATAATTTTCGGAGGGGTTCACCAATTACGTACTAGGATTCACCAATTACGTAGTGAGGTTTACCAAATATGTATAAAAGAATAATTCTTGGAGGGGTTCACCAATTATGTAGTGAGGTTCCCCAAATATGTACAAGTGAATAATTTTAGAGGGATTCACCAAATACGTATAAAAGAATAATTCTTGGAGGGGTTCACCAATTACATACTGTGGTACACCAATTACGTAGTAGGGTTCATCAAATACGTACAAAAGAATAATTTTTGGAGAGGTTCACCAATTACGTAGTGAGGCTCATCAAATGCGTACAAAATAATAATTCTTAGAGGGGTTCACCAATTACGTAGTGGGGTTCACCAAATACGTACATAATAATAATTCTTGGAGGGGTTCACCAAGTACGTAGTGAGGTTCACCAAATACGTACAAAAAAATTATTCTTGGAGGGGGTTCATCAATTACGTAGTAGGGTTCACTGAATACGTACAAAAAAATAATTCTTAGAAGGGTTCACCAATTACGTAGTGGGGTTCACCAAATACGTACAAAAGAATAATTTTTGGAAGGATTCACCAATTACGTATTAGGGTTCACCAATTACGTACTGGGATTCACCAAATACATACTAGGGTTCACCAATTACGTACTAGAGTTCACCAATTACGTACTGGAGTTCACCAATTACGTATTGGAGTTCACCAATCTATCACGATGATTTTTCTAACCAATACCGCCGGTCTGGTTCACTACCAGCGGTGTTGGTGCCCAAGATCGGCGGCTTTGGTCCCAATATTGACTGTTTTGGTCCTAATACCGGCGATTTTGAGCCCAATACCGATGGATCCTGGCATGTTTTCCCCATTTTTTTGAGGTTTTGTTGTTCTTACGGTGATTTTGCATCAATACAATGATTTTTAATACTTTTTTATGGCGGTTAAGAATCTATTCTTGATTATGTTGTTGTCATTTTACAACAAGTATAAAGTAAAATAACATTTCCCCACTCCTTTTAATTCATAACACCTCAAAGAATGATTAATTTTGTACGTGAAATATTCTGGTGAACTTCTCGAAGAATGATTGATTTTGTACGTGAAATATTTTGGTGAACCCTCGAAGAATATTGATTTTGTATGTGAAATATTTTGGTAAACCCCTCCAAGAATTATTGATTTTGTACGTGAAATATTTTGGTGAATCCCTCTAAGAATTATTAAATTTGTACGTTAAATATTTATTAATTTTACACGTGAAATATTTTGGTGAACCCCTCTAATAATTATTAATTTTGTACATGAAATATTTATTAATTTTGTACGTGAAATATTTTGGTTAACCCCTCCAAGAATTATTAATTTTGTATGTGAAATATTTCGGGGTCCAAGAATTATCGATTTTGTACGTGAAATATTTTGGGGTCCAAGAATTATTTATTTTGTACGTGAGATATTTTGGTGAATCCCTCCAAGAATTATTGATTTTGTACGTGAAATATTTTGGTGAACCCCTCCAAGAATTATTAATTTTGTACGTGAAATATATTATTAATTTTGTACGTGAAATAGTTTGGTGAACCTCTCGAAGAATGATTGATTTTGTACGTGAAATATTTTGGTGAACCCCTTGAAGAATCATTGATTTTGTACGTGAAATTTTTTGGTGAAATTATCGAAGAATAATTGATTTTGTACGTATTAGATGAACTAATAAAACCTAATAGCGATACCTAATAAACGAATCGCCTATTTTTAGACCCTAAACGCCATCCTAAAGGTGCCAATCGCCATTGTTGAAGTAAATCGTCAGTTTATTGCCTCCAATCGCCCGTTTCAGTCTCAAAACACCATGTTGAAATAGGCAATCGCCAGTCTCCCTCACAATCTTCACTTTTTTAATCCTAATCGCCAATTATATGGCTTTAATCGGCATTCTTCACAATTTTTCCTAAAATTGATATTTTTATAATTATTTACCACCGGGAAAATCATCGATAAAAATAGAAAAAAAAACTCGTTATTTCAATGCACACATTCGTGATACTCACTTATTATGTGAAATTAGATTGGATTAATTAAGAATACTCGATATAATTGAACACTTATTCATAAACTCGTTAAAAGTTATCATTGATAATGTTGTTGTATTTTTGTGACAAGTATCGATTGAGACATGTTTTCACCATATATAATTATAGGTGGTGATGTTATGATGGTTGATAAATCCTATTTATCAATTTGTCGAACACCTATAACCCTTAAGGTCAGATTCTATCGATAAATCGAACATATCCGTTAAAAGATTGAAATTGAATATTAAATTTGAAATTTTAACCTTTAATTTTATAAATTATAACCCCATAAAATTTGAAAAAAAACATATTTACATTTTAACTTATAAGAATATAAAAATCCTAAAAATTAAAAGAGATGAGAATTATGAAAAAGCCTAAAATTAAGATCTAAACATCTTTCGGGTCTTTGAAAGTACATAAAACATTATTTTTGGACCTGAAACTAATAAAACATGTAGATCTTAGAATAAGCTTCGATTTGATATCTTACAAGCCACATGGTTCAACCCGAGTCAAAAGTTATGCCCTCCGGAAGTTGACCTGCGAGTGCCAAGATCCAATAGGGAGTATTGGGACCAAACGCCCGTGTGTCTGGCGTTTTGGTCCGGAACGCAGTCATGATGGGCGAATTGCCAGTCATGACTAGCGTTTGAGACCTGCTGGTGGCGTTTGGGCTCCAAACGCCATTATAAATGGCGCTTTGGGCCCCAAACGTCACCAGCAGGTCCAAAACGGCAACGCTGATTGGCGATTCGCCTACCATGACTGGCATTTTGGGCTTGATGGTGGCGTTCCCCACACACAGGCGTTTGGCCCATGTCACTAAGACACGAGCCAAACGCTTGTTACCATGATGCCACCTGCAGTCCCCAAACACCAGTCTTGAATGATAACTCGCCATGTAGTGATGACGTTTAAGTCCCTATTGTGGCGTTTGATCTTTTAACAATTTTCATACACACTTAACAATTTTCTTACACCTGGTCATTTTCAAAACTTAGTCATTTTCACAAATTTGCTTGTTTTCAAACACTTGGTCATTTTTAAACACTTGGTCATTTTCACAACTTAGTAATTTTTGTAACTTAATCATTTAACACACTAAGTGTGTGAAAATGAGTAAGTATATGAAAATTGTGATTTTCATGTGCTTAGTTGTCTTCACACACCTAGCAATTTTTGCAACTACGCCAATTTCACACACTGGAACATTTTCATACACCTAGCCATTTTCACACGCTTAGTCATTTTCACACATTTGGTCATTTCATACACTTAGACATTTCGCATACTTTATCATAGATGCTAAATTATATATTCACACACTTGATCATTTTCACACATTTTTATATATTTGTCATTTTAAAGTAGTTGTTTTGCTACACTTGGTCATTTTTACACGCTTAACCATATTTTCATACACTGCACATTTTTCACATACACTTAGACATTTTTACAATTTTTCACATACACTTCATAAATTTCTTTCACTGAGTAATTTTCTCACCCTTTATTATTTTTATGTACTTGTTTTGCCACTTAACCATATTTTCATGCACTCAGCCATTTTCACACACTTGTTAATTTTCATACATCTATTTTCACAGTCATTTTCACACCCTTGTCAATTTCCATACACCTGTTTTCACATGTACTTGGTCATTCTTATTCCATTTCTTCAGGCTCTTTTCAAAGACTTCATATACTTAATCATGTTCATACTCTTAACCATTTTCATATAATCGACCATTTTCACATACTAATCTCTTCAAAGACTTTCCTTTAAAAAATATCTCATTCATTGGTATCACTATATATGTATATCTTTTTTCGTTACAAATCCCTTATATTTTAAACTTTACAAACACACTTCTAACTTACTTTTTGGATATAACACCAAAAATACAATTTCATTATAGACTGTTTGTTGACAAACAATGACGAAGAATTTTTTTAATAATTACTTTAGTTTTATCGTTTCATTCCAAGTTGCAACGTGTTTCTCATATCCAATCTGTACTCTACTCTTCATAGAGGTTCTTCTATTTTTGCAATTCATTATAATTTAAAAAAAAAGTTGATGGTTTTAGGAATATGCATATCTCCAAATGTTGGCCATTGGTAATGAAATAATCCACATCAATATGCCTAGAAAGGTTGGCTATTCGGTTTGGTCTCTTCATTAAAAACCTGCATTTCAACAATATTCTAAGTATACACATAATAGTTGATATCATAAATTCACTCCCCAAACAGATTCAAGACTTTTTCTTGGATAAGAAACTGAACATTTCACTAATAGATGGATGACATACCTAAGAAGCATTAACCCATGCCGAGACCATTGTTGAATCATTTTATCCATGAGAGCAACACAATCTACAAATTGTTTATGATGAGTTATTACAGCATAACATATATCATATTAACAAGCAATTTACTACTCCAATCACAAAACTCACCAATAGCCATGTCATCCACCGTAATGAAGGTTCATGCAACTGAAAATATAACTTATGCAGTTGCTCTGGTACATGTGTTTATCATTAAATAACAACCTATGGCAAACACAACTATGAGAAAAATATCACTTATTTGCAATAGGAATCCAGCATTTAAACAAGTTTATAGGTATCATCAATAAATAAAACATCATGGCTTAAAAAGAGATTGATTCTTTCTTATACTTACCTAATCTGCAAAATGATCAATTGCAAGCTGATTCGAAAGGGATTGAAACAATTATTGTGTTACTTATGAGCAACACGACAATTGAAATGGTTTTATACATCTTAGAACTTGTCCTTGAGATTAATATTACAAGAAAAGAACTTTAAAAATTGGCAGCCCTCATTTTATAAATAATATCCATACCTCAAGATCCCATTTCAATTAGCAATACATAGCCTATAAGTAACACCTTCTGACCCCCCCAAGGAAAATCCCAAACCAAATTGTATGTTAAACGAAGACATGATGACTTTAAGACTCTTCCCAAATGAAAAGTAGCAATTTATATCACTTATTTTTCCTTCTGTTAGCACGTTTATATTACAAATGCTACATATAAAGTCCAACCTAGAATTGAGAACATGTAAATCGATTACTATGAAGAGAGGATGAGGGAGATATTAACCTCACACCATCGCCCTAAACTTGTATTTGCTTGTGACACATTCTAGCTCATGGATTGAAGTTGAATAGCAATTGACGTGCTTTACCTATAAGAATTTCAACAACCAATTTGCAAACATTTTATCTTTCAAAATCAATTAAAAGTTCGTTGTAGAAAGTTTTTCCATTTCTTTTCAAATCACACACTTGCAAGACATACTAATTTCTAACCACGCCAATTGCAGATTAAAAAATGTTCACTTTCAACAAACAACTCCAACCCCCCTGAAATCTTTATACAAAGTACGAATAGAACACCAAAAGAAAGATTGAAAATTTTACCTGCAAATGGTACAGTGGGAAATCCAGATTCTTTAAGACCTGAATAGACAAACCAACAAAAAGAGAAGAAACTTACAAAAACACAAAAACAAGCATACACAAACAGAGAGATGAAAAGAGAGAGGAAGAGAGAGTACATAATCTTTTGCCCTACGTCTTCTTCTTTCTGCCAAGTAGCAAGTCGAGGAAGCAAGCTCGCCTCCCTGACTCTGCTCACGAAAATAGCCTCACCTGAAATTTTCCATGCCTCTACGTAACTTCCGTCGTGAGCCAATATGTCGTTTGATGAGCTCAGATAAGATATCAGAATTGTTCCATTACTTTGATCTTCTTCATCATCGTCTTCGCAAGTCATAGCAATGAGATTGAGAATGTTGAGAATCCTCCTTCAATAGAGTTATTAGATGATGGAGATAGAGTGTCCGACAAAGATAGAGCACACCGGGAGACAAAATGACGGAGAGACATCACGAAGAAAGCACCAAAACTGCCATGGACAGAGGGCTTACAGCACAAAGAGAGGAGGGAATAACTAATTTTGGTTTAGTCTTTAGGGTTTGAATGAAAATGAAAAGAAAAGGTAAAAAAATGTAGAAAATCCAAAATTTAAGGTAGAGAGCAAGAGAAAACACCAAGATCACCGTGGAAAGAGAGAGAGAGAGAGAGAGATGGTAAGGCCAAGCTTGGCTTTAGGTGCTTGGTTGATGGAGATGACCACCGTGGAGAGAGAGAGAGTAAAATGGGAGTGAACTACCGATTGAACCAGTAACTCATTCTTTAGATTCTTTAGCGAATCTAAGGCTGGGATTAACCTGGCCAGATCCAACAGCTAGATTAATCCCAACATCAATGCTGGGAAAAAATTCCCAGCATTAAAGAGGGATCCTTGCTTAGGTATGGATGAGTTTATGACATTCTTGTCAGTCAAATGTCGCAGTTCAGCTTTGATAGGAACCCAAAAAAAGAGGGTTAACATTTCCCTATTTGCTACAAAGGTTATTTTTTAAACAATTAAAGAGGTATTTTGTGTTTTTGAAACTATGAAAGAGGTCTTTATATGCAGATGTTTTAATGCTTACTTTTATGAAAGTTCTCTTACTTATTCAAGCCAGATAAGGGACAATTAAAGGTGACAAGTGGGCCGGTTTGGTCTGTGAAATCGAATGAATCAGTCCGTTAAATCACAGCTTGTGGATGAACAGTGTCGGTCAAGTTAAAGCCCGTGGGCCAAGCCCGGTCCTTCATGGGCCTTGTAACTTTGTCATACGACCTGGCCCAGATATATGGCCGGCACGACTCGTGGACAAGCTCTTTTATCCCAAAAAATCATTGATTTTGTATATATTGAAGATTGAACTTTTGACATCTTCCTTATTAATGAGACACATTCCCACTAGATCAAGATTTTTTGTTTGTAAATATTGTTTGTGTTATATTTTTATTTTCTTTCAACACATTTTGTCAAATACTTTATCATATATATTTTTGAGATAAATGTATTTAATTAAATAAATAGATAAATATTTTTGTTTTAATGGATATTTTATTCAATCAACGAAAAATACACCATTGTTATATGAATACTACTAAGTTAAAATGTAATTTTTGAGATTATTGCAAGTGATTGATGAATAGGTAGGTCCCAACCTAGTTGGGATGTGCCTAATTTATAGTGATGCAACTCTCAAATTCAATAAATAAAATAATAATTTTATGATACTTAGAGATTTAGAGTCTCCATTGTTATTATTATTTTTATAATTATTTTAATTATTATGACAAATATTTATATTGAGATTGTAAAGTAATAAAAAATTATCTATAATTCATAACATGACTTCTATTTAGTTTAGTGATATTCATATACATTTCATTTCTTCCCACCAAAGTTCAAATCTCTCCATCTACAAATTTTAAAAATATTAACATTTAATGATAATACTGTTCACGCGCAGGTCCTATTCAAATTAACCGGACCGAACCGTTAGTCGGACCGACCCGGTCCGTTCTAGGTCTGGCCCGCGAGATCACGGGCCGATTCAACGGACCAATGTGGGCCGACCTATATTTATCACGGGTCAATCCAAAACCGACCCATGAACCGACGTAAAAAACCCAGGTCGAGATCTGGCGGGCCAGGCCAGGCCGTTTGTCACCTCTAGGGCAAGTCCATGTAATACTTGCTAGCAATAATTTGGATATTAAAATTTTAAATAAAAATATAATTAGAGGTAATGAGATAAGATGGGTGACAATGGCCAAATGCTTTGAAGCTTCAAAAGTTGAGGAGGATAAGGTTACGTAGGAATCAGATCATACAAAATATATTGATTTAACCATAATCAACTGCTCATAGTTGGATTTTACCTTTATGTGATTCATAGTTCGATCTTGGTAAATTGTCCACTCCCCATGATAAAAAAATATCAACTAATAAATTCTAAGATTATACCTTATGCTTTAATGGCAGCTTATTTAAGTATGGTTGTAATCTATAAAAATTAAAGGCATTTTTTACTCAGCCTTAGATCAGATAACTATAACATGTTTGACAAATTAACAGAAAAGTTAACATTTTTTGTACGTGAAATGGCTAGAGTGCCCATTTAGTGAGAAAGATGATAACTAAAATCAATTTGAGACTAACAATTAATCATTAACTATTTAAAATAATGGGCGAAAATCTGTTTTGGCCTTGCAGGTTTACATTGATTCCTAACTTAGTCATAGTAATTCTACCATTCCTAATTAAGTATTTATATAATTTAAAATGTTATAATTGACCATTCAGATAATTATAAATTTTGAATTTTTAAGTCGATAATATAAACAACCGAAACACATCTCAATTAATTAAACATCAAGATTTCAATGACACAAGCGAATTCAAGGTTCAAGACTTATGAAATTGATTTGATTACAACATTTTGAATTATTCTGAGAACTTGAGAAATTAGATCATAGATGACCAAAATTAGAACCAGAGAAAATTAGAGGACGAAACTTGCTAAAATAATTTCGACTCAGCAAAGGACTTCAAACAAAACTACAATACCTAAAAAACAAACAAAATTAACTAAAACCACATAAAACTTTAGAATGGATTTTTTGGGGTCAAAATTAGAATGGATTGTCGATGATTTCTGAGTTGACAAGATAATATGTTAACAACGTCGAAGCTATGAAAAGTAATTCTCATTCGGAATTTATATGTCTACTAGAAAGAATATGTCATCTTAGTTCTCACTTGGCCATTAACCTAATATACTAATAATTTATCGTTTGGTATGAGATTGTGAGTAAATGATTTGCGAAATAAGATTGTTAGAATATGATTGTTGGAATGTAGATGTCTGGAAAGTTAAGATTATTTTATTTGATAAAAGTTAAGAATGTTGTATTGTAGTTGTGATGAAATGTGATAGAAAATGCTGTAAATAGTATTGTGAATTTTCATTTTTACCCTTCTTGGATTAAGAAATGGAACTATCCACTAATTTTATAATTACAACTATGATATATTTTCTCAAATTAGATAATAAAATACAATCTATCCATAAATTCTAGTTTTTAGATTAAAGTAATTATTTTACACATTTTTATTGAATTTCATTCCAGGAAACAATATTTATGCTTCCACGCATTGTTTAATGGTTCAACTTTAATTGGAGAAATTTTGAATGGAAAAATGTTTCCTTAGAGAAATACAAATTATCATCTAGATTCTACAACTACAACAAAATTGAATGGGTCACCATGTACTAAATTGGAAATGAAAATTTAAATACAATCTCAATACATCATTTTGTCATTGTCATATACCAAAATGCAGAGGATACACAAGAATGAAAAAGCCCATAAACACATGAATAAAACAACCTCAAATTAAATTAGTAGTGTAAAACCCAACTAAAAAGGAAAACACATATTAAAAAATTAACATAGAGAACTCGTTAAAAGAATACCCATTTTTAAAGAAGGGTTTTCTCCATGTTCGAAGCATGGTGATAAGGGCACTATCGTCCACACATGGAAAATCCAGTTAAAATTTTCTGGGTCTGAACCATGGAGAGCTTGTGAGCTTTTCATATATAAATTAGAGAGACAAAAAGTTTCAAGTCAGAACCAGAGAGCTCTCATTCCTGCAACGCAGCTTGGGATTGACCTTTTTCATAGCTTACCATTTGTGGATGATGGAGGAAGAAGAAGAAAAAGTGGGTAGAGTTGTTATGAGTCTTCGAATTTCTCGTCGAATTTGGGTGCCTGAGATTGGGCATCGTGGATCCGCATAATCCTCTACCGCCTCTGTGATCTGCAATTGTCGGTTGTTCTTGGGTGAGGTCGAATTTGATTGGGGGAGAAATGAGATAAAAAAATCTGGAGAGCTCAAACATTTTTCAGTCTAAACGAGTTTAGGCTATTTAATTCACTACAATTTTCGAAATCTTTGAAGGAAACATTTTTTGACCACTTGTGCTTGCCAATCTCACATTTAATAAAAGCACCACAATGATATTTAAAATAAAACACAATTGTTTTTGGGACTTTGAGCTTCATATCATACCATATTTTGGACAAATATGTAAAGCGAACAATGTTCATCTCCTTAATTAGGATGTTTGATACAAAATCTAAATTCAATCACTTATTCACCATTGCAAGAAACTTGCTATGAGAAAACTAAATCGGATGTCTTACAAAAATAAATATATTCTAACTTTTGACCATCATTATATGAGAGAGATAGAAGTATGAGATAACAAATTGAATTTATGAACAAATGGACGGAACCCAGAAGTTCAAACCAAAACCCTTTACAAAAACTTGCAACCTTGGCGTTTTGCATTCCAGAAATTAGACTATAATGGATGCAATTCCGATAATTTCTTGGTTAGTGTAGAAATGATGAATCTTTTGGTTCTTATCTTAAAAGAAAAAATGATGAGACTTTTGGTTCTGATTTCTTATTAAAAAATGCTGCCTGTTTACAATGAGAAATGATGTATATATACAAATAATTCTAACGGTTGCCTATGAACTCCTATGATTTCCAACGGATGCCTACTTGAAGCCTGAAATCGTTTTTTATTAGAAATGGTTAGACACCCACTGTGTTTGGTGAAAGTCTCTGTTCTGCTTCTCTCTTTTGCCTATGATGAAGATTTCCTTCTAAGGCTGCAGCTTTAATTCTCTTTCTTCAACATTCCCCCTCAAGTTGGGTTCGTATAGGTTGATCGAACCTAACTTGTTAAGTATTCTTTGGAGGTTATTTTTGTCAAGGGCTTTGGTGAAGATGTCGGCTAGCTGGTCTTCACTACGTACAAAGGGAATGGTGATTTCTCCCTACTGTACCTTCCCTCTTATGAAGTGACAATCCACTTCAATGTGTTTGGTTCTCTCATGGAAAACGGGGTTCATTGCAATATGACGTACTGCTTGGTTGTCACAGTGCATCTCTATCGATTTTCTTATCTCGACCTTAAAGTCTTGAAGGAGATGTCTAATCCATATGAGTTCACTAGCAGTGGAGGCCATGGCTCTGTATTCTGCCTCTGCACTTGACCTTGCTACAACAGTTTGTTTCTTGCTCTTCCAGGTTACTAGATTTCCACCTACAAAGACACAGAAGCCAGTTGTAGATTTTCTATCATAACTACCTGCCCAGTCTACATCAGTGTATCCAACTACGGAGTTTGCCCTGGTTCTCTTCATCCATATCCCTTGACCGAGTGTTCCTTTAAGGTATCTGAGTATCCTTTCTGCGGCTGCCTGGTGATTTATGCAGGATGCGTGCATGAATTGACTGATAACGCTAACTACAAAAGTGATATCTGGTCTTGTAACCGTTAGATAAATTAGTTTTCCTACTAGTCTCTAATATTGGCCTATATCAATTATTGGTTTGCTATCATTCAGTCCTATTTTCATGTTGGTTTCCATGGGTGTGATAGCAGGTTTTGCCCCTATCATGCCTGTTTCTTTTAACAAGTCTAAGATATATTTTCTTTGAGATAGAAACAATCCCTTTTTCGAGTGAGCTATTTCTATCCCTAGGAAGTACTTCAGTTTTCCTAGATTTTAATATCAAACTCTCCTTTTAGAAATTGTTGAACACTCCATATTTCATCGTGGTTATTTCCGGTGATGATAATGTCATCTACGTAGACTAAAACGATGGTGGTGGAGTTGTTCGTGTGTTTGATGAACATAGATGAGTCAGCCGAGCTTTTGACAAAGTTAATTTTTGAAAGAAACAAGCTTAATTTTCCATACCATGCCTTTGGTGACTATTTCAGGCCGTAGATAGCCTTCTTTAATCTACATACCAGAGATGGGTGTGTTGCTTTCTCGTGTCCTGGAGGTAGGGACATATATACTCTTTCTTCCAGATTTCCTTGGAGGAATGCGTTTTTTACATCCATTTGATATAGTTCCTAGCTGAGGTTGGTGGCAACGGATAGTAACACTCGGATTGTGTTCATTTTTTCCACTGGAACGAACGTCTCCTAGTAATCCACTCCATATGTCTGAGTAAAGCCCTTGGCAACTAGTCGGGCTTTATATCTTTCGATAGTGCCGTTGCTATTGTATTTGGTCTTGTAGACCCATTTACATCCTACAGGTTTCTTCCCGTTGGATAGTGGGATTATGTCCCAAGTTTCATTTTTTTCCAAGGCTAGAAGTTCTTCATTCATCGCCTTTCTCTATTTCGGGTCGAGTTGGGCTTCTTGATAGGTCTTTGGCTCAACTGTTTCATCAATTTTTCCCAAGTATGCCCTGTGGATGTGAAAGATTTTATCATAAGATAGGAAATTTTGGATAGTGTATAGAACTTGATGGGACACGTAGTCTTTTAATCTTGCTGGGGGTTGAGTTTATCTTGTTGACCTTCTTACGATTACTACTTCATCAGTGACAACTGCCTCATCAGTTGCTCCCCCTGAGGTAGTTGTCTCAGGCGCGGTTGATGTGGTATCCTGTTCCTGTCTTATGATATCGGAGGAAATAATATTGTTAGGTAGCGGAAACGTTTGGTGGTAGTTATGATTTTCGGGGTCCTTTGGACAATAGGATTCTAGTTCTAAAAATTGCACATCGCGCGAGATGTAGAGTTTATGGTTTATTGAGTCGTAGCACTCATACCCCTTTTTCTCAGCGGAATACCCAAAAAATAGGATTTTGACTGAGGTTTTGTCCAATTTATCAAGTCTTGGAATGTGTACGAAGCATGTACATCCGAATACTCGTATGTGATCAAGGTTAATTTTCCTACCCTTGAGAATTTCTAGAGGGCTTTTCAGATGCAATTTTACACTGGGTAATAGATTGATGAGGTAAGTTGCTGTGAGTATAGCATCGGACCAGTATCTTTTGGGTACGTTGTTTTGGAGGAGGAGAGACCTAGTCATTTCAAGAAGGTGTCGGTTATTGCGTTCTGAGACACCATTTTGTTGTGGGGTGTGGATACAGGTGGTTTGATGTCGTATACCCTTTTGTTTAAAAAACTCAAAAAAGGTGTTGTTAGTATACTCGGTTCTATTGTCAAACCTAAAGATTTTTATGGTTGTTTCAAATTGAGATTCAACTAAATTGTTGAACTCTTGAAAATGACTGAAGACTTCATTTTTTTTTTCAAAAGATATAACCATGTGGTGCGAGAGAAATCATCAATAAATGAAACAAAATATTTGAATTTATTATATGAATCAACTGGGGCGGGTCCCCAAACATCAGAATGAATTAATTCAAAACATCGTTTTGTCGTACTACTAGATAATGGAAAGGGTAACCTGGTTTGTTTTGAGAGTTTATAGACTGAGCAACTGCTAGAGTCTGAATCACAACCAAGTAATTTGTTTAGGATTTTGTCGAAGGGATGACCGAATCTCCAATGTAATATTTTGTCTTTTTGTACTGTACTGGAGGTGGAAAGGCATGTTTTGTCGGTATCTTCTAAGTAGTACAGACCGTTTCTAAATTTTCCTTCACCAATCTTTCTCCCGGTGACTCGATCCTGAAAAATTACTTTGTCAGGTGAAAAAGTAGCATTGCAGTTTAAGTCTTTGGTTATTTTACTGGCGGATAGGAGATTGGAGTTAAAATTGGGTAGACAAAGTACGTTGTTAATGGTTTTTATGAAGAGTGTGGTGGACCTTATGCCAAAAATTAGGACTTTATTTCCATTGGCTACCGTCACGTGTTGTGGTTTTTCTAATTTAGTGAGACTGTGTAGATTTTTTGTGTTATGAGTCATGTGGTCAGAGGCACCAGAGTCTATTATCCAGTGTTCTAAGTTATGACAAAAATTTGTAGATTTAGAAAAATAATTGACAGTATTGCAAATGAATGAACCTGAGGTATCGCGCAAAAATTCTCCAAATTGTTTGAGCAGTGTAGCCATCTGTGCGTTGTTGCCTTTGTGTAGGTCTGCTCTAACGGATCAGGATCTGTCCATTTCTTCCATTCGGTCGGGTCGGTATCCATTACCCGAACCAGGTCCGTCTGTCATGTGTGCTCTGCGGTCTGGGTCGGGTTGCGACCCGTGACCCGCTCCGCTGAAACCCTCGGTATAAAAGGGAAATGTCTTTGCGGAACCCCCTCGCTCGTCACTCTTCGCGCAGCTCCCTCGCTCGTTCTGGAACTTTCTCTGGTTCTGTCGGAGATGAGGGTGCAGGTTCCAGCACTGGTTGTGGGTGTGCCCTTCCTTTCGACAGTGGCTGGATTTCACCGGCTCGCCTGGCTGTCTGCGGTGCCTTCCCCCTTCCTTAGGGTTAGGGTTTCGGAGGGAGCCGCGGGTCGCCATGGCTAGTGCCTCTGCCTTGTCATCTCTGGTACTCATTACTCGTCGCCTGGTTTCTTCTATTTGAACCATGGCTGAGACCGTGGCAAAAGTTGGCTTCTCTGTCGACATCAAGATCTGAGTTCGGAACGCTTCGTAGCTTGAGTCAAGAGCCGTCAAGAAATGGAAAACCATATCCTGCTCAGCCCGCTCTTGGAGTTCCTTCAGGTCAGTGGTCATCGGTCTCAGGGTTTCAAGTTCTTTGAACTTAGATTTTAAAAACCCGGTTAACTCCGGTACTGATCTGTCCCCCTATTTTGCTTGGAAGATCTCTCGTTTAAGTTCAAAGACTTGCGCGAAATTGATTTGTTCATAATAGTTGCTCTGGATTTCTTCCCAGAGTTCCTGTCCTGTTTCACAACAATAAAAGATTTCACTGAGTTTTGGGTCTATTGAATTAGTTATCCAGGTCATTACCTGGCTGTCCATGATGTCTCATTCCTCTGAGTTTCGGTCTGGTCTTGGCTTACTGCCGTCCACGAAACCCAGTCTGACTCTTCCTTTCAGCCTCACCCGAGCCGCCCTGGCCCACGGTATGTAGTTGTGGCCAGTGAGCAGGATGGAGGTCAGTCTGTGATTGGTGTCATGGTGGTGAAGCTGGCCGGAGGTTGATGGTTCTGCCATATGTGTTGGTTCTCAGAATCACTGCTCTGATACCATGTAGAAATGATGAACCTTTTGGTTCTGATCTTAAAAGGAAAAATGATGAGCCTTTTGGTTCTGATTTCTTATTGAAAAATGATGCCTGTTTACAATGAGGAAGGATGTATATATACAAATAATTCTAACGGTTGCCTATGAACTCCTATGATTTCCAACGGATGCCTACTTGAAGCCTGAAATCATTTTTTACCAGAAATGGTTAGACACCCACTGTGTTTGGTGAAAGTCTCTGTTCTGTTTTTATCTTTTGCCTATGATGAAGATTTCCTTCTGAGGCTGCAACTTTTACTTCTCTTTCTTCAACAGTTAGCAAACAAGCAAAGTATCAAATTCAAGTCATCTATAACTATAAAATTTTCTTATATATGTTTGTACAATGCAATCAGAATGAGTTCATACAAGTAGTTATTAGCATAAGGAGTTCTTTCTTTATATGTGTCCGTGCAAAATTATTCTGGCAATTAGTTATTAGCATAAGGAGTGCTTTTTTTTTTAAAAGTGATTGAACTTAAGAAGTACTTTTTTCTTTAGTTTATCGGTCAAGTACAATTAAATTGAAATTCCAAAGTCTTGACATTCTAATGCATGATCAGGGCACAGAAAGGACACAAGCTTCCTTACAAGTCTACCGGGA
Organism: Datisca glomerata; assembly: GCA_003255025.1. Taxonomy (NCBI): domain Eukaryota; kingdom Viridiplantae; phylum Streptophyta; class Magnoliopsida; order Cucurbitales; family Datiscaceae; genus Datisca; species Datisca glomerata. Next base: position 82,502 of record QANY01001767.1, read on the forward strand.
GCTTCAGAAAAACTCCAAATCTTCGATGCCGATCCATCCAGACAGTTTCGGTCCTGCCATTGAAGGTTGCATTGGAGTCTTTCACGTTGCTACACCGCTTGATTTTGAAGGAAAGGGGACTGTGGAAATGGTGACTTACAGATATGTCCAAATTCTAAGACAGTGAAAGGAGTTGTATACACCTCTAGCGGAGTTGTTGTTGTAGCTAATTATAGCAAAGCGGAGATAATGGACGAGATAAAAAACCAGACACCATTTACTGTTTCATACATGATTTCCAAGACATTAACTGAAAGGGTAGTTCTTGATTTTCCTGAAAAAACATGGATTAATTGGATGTTGTTACTGTAATTCCTCCCTATGTTGTTGGTCCATTTATCTGTCCAAAGTTCCCTGGATCTGTTTACAAGGTATTGGCTATGGTTTAGGTATGTCTCACTTATCTTTGATAAATGCATCATACTTGATTGAGTATATAACCAAATATGGTATAACACGAGACAAATGTTTTGGCACACAACTTCTAATAAATTTTAGCCTAGTGATAAAATCCTTAACCGAATCGAGAAGTCTTTATTTGATTTTCTAAAAACGACTCGTATGATCTTTTTCAGGTAATGAGGATGAATACATTAATCTTAGAACACATGAGGTGCATGTAGATGATGTGGCCAGTGCACACATTTTGTCCTTTTGAACATCCTCATGCAAAGGGGAGACATTTGTTCATCGAATATAATTACAATTGAAGAAATGGTTGAGTTTCTTTCCATCAAGTATCCAGAATTTCAAATACCATCAAAAGACTAAGTATAGTCTCACGAACATTGAATTCAAGGAATCAAATGCGAATGTTGTCTTGTTTTCAATTTTGGTGTAGTTCTTTAAAAGAAATCAAGGGAAGCAAAACAGCTCATCTTTCATCAAAGAAGCTCTTGGACTCTGGTTTTAAATTCAAGTTCGGGATCGACGAGATTTTTGATGCAGAAATTAAGTGCTGCAAAGAAAAAAGGGCTACGTGTAGTTCACCTTTGATACAAATATGTAAATCTTGCATACACTTTGTAGGAATAGTGGCGGGATCTGTCAGAAAATGCTTTGTTTCTGGCGGAGATCTAAAGCTATATATGTATACATCTTTTTGAAATATTCATAGTAACCGGACGATTTGTAGCTCGGAATAATGATGTGTAACGAGAATGTACATACTAAATATTGCATCAATATAATTGATCACATGTTTGTAACTAGTTTGATGTGAGCAGTTCATTTTGCTCTAAAAATATATGCAATCTTTGCTGCTTTTAATACTTGGGGATCATGTCATTTGTGGAAATGGATTGTAAGATGTCAGTTGGATTTTTGTTTCTATTGTTTATGTGTTTACCGTTGTTGTCACCCTCTTACGGTGAAAGAAAATGAACAGGAAAAACATGTATCGGGAGCACGTTCGACCTTTAAGCTTGACCTTGATTAAAATTACATATGTATGTCTGTTATTCCTCAAAGATGCTTCAAACTGAAAAGGTTGAGAATTATACAAGGCCGTGCAAGTTGCTATTCTAGCATGGCTATCACTCTGTAAAGAAGTACACGACTCGTTTCTATAAAGAAGTCATGAGAGTCGCGTTTTATCTTTGCAATAGGGTAGTGCCCTCTACTTAGCAGAAAGAGGACCCTTGTGGTGGATATGGATTCAGCTAAGGATTATCATCCGTTGTGTATTGAATTTCATTCAAAAGAGTAACCTTGTAAAGGATAATTCTTCTGTATAGCTCTGGTAACAATAGTCTGACCCCTTTGTAATTGAAAGAAAGACATAACTAAGCTTTCAAATTTGGAAGATTTTTCATTCGAGAAAGAACCTTGTAAAAATTAAAAAGTTCGAAAGAGAAACCCTTGAAGGAACCTTGTAAAAATCAAAGAAAGATAGGATTAACTAGGTCAAGGATTAACGAATGCTATTCAGACATATACAAGTCAGTTATGCGATATTCTTATAGCAATTGAGATTACGTGAATTTCAAGTTATGGAATAATACCAAATTTAACATTAAGAGCTTGTTTGGTAACCCGTAATGTACAGTACTAAAAGCAGGATAATATTATTTTAGTATTGTCCGACGTTTGGCGAAAATATGAAGCCCGTACTAGTTCATACGGTGAGACTATTTAGTCCCACCCACATGAGATAATTTAGTCCTCTTTTTTTAGGGGGGACTACACCGGATTAAGAAAAACAAAGTTGTTTTTTAATTTATATTTTAAAATGATTTTTTTATTAAAATAATTTTTTTAATTTATATCTCAAAAAAAAATTTAAATGATTTTTTTATTAAAATGAATTTTTTAATTTATATCTTACATGAACTTCACTCACTAATAAAAATAATTTTTGAATTTTTGAAAGTTATAAAATTAATTATTAATGACTTAATTTTTACCAATTTTCAAAGTCATTTACTATCTTTTTTTTTCTGAATTTTTAGAGCCTCTCAATCATATGAGTGATTCAGTAATCATTTATATATTCTAAATGACTTATTTTGTGTATTAAAAATTCAATGAATTTTTTTCTAATTTCAATGTTTATAACTATAAATTATCACTACCTTAAAGTTTACAGGTATAGTTGTATTTTCATTTTTAGTCAAAAATAGAGAATTTACGGTGATAACATGAATTAGATAATTTATTGTATAGTTGAAAATGTAAAAAATATGTTAATGAATTACAAATTGACTTTTGTGAATCAAATCATGACAAACAGTTTTACAATCTAATACTATAACGTGTCAAACATAGTATAAGTGTTACAGTTTTTTAACTAATACAGTATCAAACACTAGACAATATTTTTAATTAAGTAAAATACAATACAATATAGTCTGAAAAATTTAGTACAGTACTATCCTGACTGTCAAATAAGCCTTAAGAAATCAATTATCGTCTCTTATTTTAGTGTGTGCTTGTCGAGAATCATGCATGCAAGTAAGGAAGTTCTGAGATCGATCCAGATGATTTAAATACATTTTTTTGTTAACTTGCTAGCATAAAGGATCTTATCTAAGAATAGAAAATAATAAAATACTATAAGTTTCGTAGGAGATGAGTGGAGAGGTTTGGGGAATGAGATAAAAGTCATGGCCTATTTATAGGAGAGGATGGATCTTGGAACCTATCCAAACCAAATTGGAAACCAGATGGACCGGTGCTTAATTTGGGGAGAATTTCTCAAATAAGCAACCAGTCCAACCGGTTTGGCACCAGTTGATCCGATTGGGAAAATCCGCATGGAATTTTCTTCTGTAGATATATGTCCATCCAATTCCAAACCGGTCCATCACGTTTCAACAGGTGTGATCGTAGTCCTCTCCAAAGCGGAGTTGGTTTTGACACCGAATTGAGGGTAAACCGGTCCATAATATTTTACACATTGTTCTTCCCGGTTCAATCTTTCCCGTTCTGGTTCATGAACGTTCGGTCCGGTTCCTTATTCCTTCAAGCATTCTGAGTCCAACCTGTTGGAAAACACGACGCACGTGCGGCGGAAGCGTGTTAATTTTTTTTCAATAAAAATGAATCTTTTTCGATAAAAAGAAAAACAAGTGCGACGCAACGATTTTCATAAATAAATTTTTTTATTAAAACTCTTTTCAACCATGATCCATTATATATTTATATATTAAATCTACAACATTTAAGGTTAGGAATCATATACTTCTTGTAGTCTAAAAATCAAGCGTCCTTGCAAAACCGATCGATTCTCCGTCCCACAAAACCATTCCAACAATCAGTAGACTTCGAGATCCACACCAAGATCTTCCAAGTCAATCCTCAACGCACTAGGACGTGTGTGAGCACGTAAAATATTACAAGAAACTTTTTCTATCTCTATATATTCTCAACACATGAGGTCTAGAGATTTAATGAGAACGACTTTTGTGAGATGATTCTCTAAAAGAACACGATGAAAACTCTTTTCAATATTTGATTAATTATTAATCATAGAGAAAAATAACTCTGAGTAATTATGTTTTCAACCCAATTCTCTGATTGATGAACTCAGGAATTGATTCAACTGATCTTATGTGATTGATGCATCAGAATAATATATGTGTATCTTTATTGATAATGACGTATCAGATATTCAGGAATAATTAAAATTAAAAATTAGTATTTATTTTCAAATTGCCTAACGCAGTGGGACCCACTATATAATGGTGTACAACTGCACTGCCACATGACACTGTAGTGTGCCGTGAGGTAGCATAGTGCCTCATCGCACTATTATAGTGCCTCATGGCACCATTGTAGTGCCATGTGGCACTACAGTGTTGTACCCTCACTACTGTGGTATCACTTGACACTATAATAGTCCATGTCAATCTATGATACACAATCAGTGATTGACACGTGGTAATTACTAAGAATTAAATATTTATTTTAATCAGATAAATATCTAGATATTAGTTAATTCAAAATTAACATATCTGATTATCTCTATCAATTAAATTATTTATTTTTTCATAAATAATAAAATTATTTGATCAAATTATTATCTAATAATAATTTAGTTATCTAATTTTATAAATTAGATATTTTGTCTCACTTATCGGTAATTAAAAAAATAATCAATAATTATTTATATATATAATTTCCAAAAGTTAATTATATATATAATTTAATTAATAAATTTTTAGTTAATTAATCACACATAACTATCTCATAATTATATATTTTCTCTAGAATAAAAACTCATTCGCAAGTTAGTATTTTTTTTATGTCTTGAAATATTTACACCCTAGACTGAGTAGTATAGAGGTGACATGGAGACCATTGACCTATAATTCTAAGCTTCAATAAACTAGATTATTAATTAAACTCTTTAATTAAATAATCTTATTAATTAATTCTATCATTACTCCACTATAAATATGAAAATTGCACTCTTAAAGATTATAAATATTATTTACAGAGTATTCTCATGTAATCTACTGGTAAACATTATCGTTTTACTAATTACCTCTTGATACTTAAGTACCATTAATTCACTAGTGAATGGATAATTTATAATCTTTATTATAAATTTGAGTTTAATAACCATTCAGTTCCAGATTTAACACTTAAGAGAATCAATATACGATCTATTAGGAAAGCTTGGATTCCAAATCTTGTAAAATAATGTTTTACAAACAAACTTTAATGAGTGAATCAAAAGATCAAGTAGACATGTATAAGAGTTCATGACTACTCATGATTTAGACTGATCTACATATGATCATAAAATTGATGTGTATTAAATCTTTATCATAAACGACACTTTGATAAATATATTAATTCACATTGATCCATTCATATATAATCTCGTTATATAAAGTATATTCACTAAGATGTCTATCCACATCAATGATTCGAATCTAGATTACACACATTCATAATGCTTAGTGAACCGTACTAGCAACCATTCATTAAAGATGTCATACTTTAATAAGTTACTGATAATTTTATTCATTATCTATGATTTTAATCATCTCGTACTAATGCAAGATCATAGTCTCGTTAATGAATATGAAATTTTCAAATATTTATATAAATTATTCAGCAATAATTTAAAAGAAGAATTATAAGAAAAATATAATCCTCATTATATTTTATATCAAGATGTCACTACATATGCTTTGAGGGCATAACCCTCAACACAACCAACTTTGTTTCAAGTCATCTGGAGTTTGTTTGTTATGCTTCGTTCCCTTCATAAAAAATACCGCGTGTAACTCACTACGTACAGTTTTGATTGCCCTTTGTTGTTTTTGTATAAACGCTTAAGATTAAGTGTTTTCAACATGATTTTCATGTTATCAAGGACCTACACACTTAATAAAAACATTAGTCCAAATATTATTAGTCATCATCAAAATTGTTACATTGAGTGGGGTCAACAGATTCTTTATTTCTCCTTCTTCCCCATTTTTCACTAACAACTTCAGTTTTTATTCTCGAGCCCTAAGTTCCTCTTAGCCTTCTCATGCTCCCCCAACTTATCGAGCCCTAAGCGTAGTAGCTCACCGCACAATGGCTCAGGTTGGGTAAGTCATTTTCCCCATTCATGTCCATCCCTGTCACTGTGAATCATAGAACACTAAAAGTTATAGTATCTTATGGACCTAACATAGGTCACATACCTCTTGACATAAGATTGAAAGATCTAAACCTTCCTCTTTGGAGCAGAAACGGACATGGCCAAAACATATAAAGATTGGCATAGTTTTCTCATAGTGACATATCTATCCCGATAAAGGATAGTCTAGGTCGATTCATAGATAGATATCTATCCATATAGATAGGTATCTCCATGCATAGAGATCAAGATAGGGATCCATCTAGTTCTTGAGTCATTACTTCCATTTATTTTTCTTGATTCTGATTGATTTCCTTTTTTATGACAAGTTTTAAATATTAATGCAGATAAGGAAAGATCTTTTTCAATTATGACTCATGGGGTTAGTGTGTAAACGAGCGAGCAGAGCCCAAGAAACGAGGAACCCACCATAGAGTTGTCAACTATAAGTAGAAGACTGTTGGCTTGAGAAAAGACAGCCTCTCTCTTCTTTCTTTTTTATTTTGGGTTTCTTTCTTTTCTAGGGGCCCAAAACATTAAAAGGTGGGGGAGAAGCAAGGCGAACCTCTAATTGACCCGGAAACATAAAAACTTATCATCGTCAGGTGAGATTTGAGATTCCGTAAGTAACTCAAGGAGTTCTTTCTAAGAGAAGAATAAAATGAAATACAAACAACTGTCTGGTCATAATAGATCAACTTTCATGCAAAGTCTTTCTCCAACATGAAATTTCATTTTAAGGGAAGGACGAGGTACCATGATACTTTCAGTTTTGTTGAGCCCTTGTCTTGGTCTCTGGTTTGATGTGTAACCACGTGCTAAAAATTGGGTACATTATGTTTTGTTTCCCATCCCAATCTTTCGTAACATTTAAGGTTTACTTCTTTGTTAAGTCTCGACTTCTCCGCTACGATCTTCCTAATAGTTCATATAGGAGCTATGACCATTTTATTCCTATTGGTTGTTATGATGTTTCATATTTAAATAATAGATATTCATAAAGAAGTATTGTGTTATTTACCAGTAAGTGGTATTATTGGACTTATCCTTTGGTGAGAAATGTTCTTCATTTTAGATAATGAAACCATTTCATTACTACCAACCTAAAGAATTACGACCTCTCTTAGATATACGATTCATGCCGGAAAGGTACGAAAATGGGCTAATTTGGAAACATTGGGCAATTTACTTTATACCTACTACTTCATCTGGTTTTTGGTTCCTAGTCTTATTTTATTAGTAGCCATTTTTTGGGATATATTACAGACTATGTATAGGAATACTAAGGTGAAAAGACGATGTATTTTGATGAAACGCTATTGATTTTAGGAGGACTATAATGAGGGCGATGACAGACCCACTCACGATCCACTAAAGGGAAGTCGCTTGATTGGTTCAAATCTGGGTCTTGAGAAGGTAGTGACAGTGAGGAGAAGGCGTAGGCTGGCCTAGCTTTGGCTTGCTCTGGTTATTATGGAGATTGATGATCCCTATGCGAAGAAGAAGTCAGAGCCCCTTAAAGAACTCCAAGTGTATAAAGGAAGTATCGCTCGGTCCCCCGAGTCATCATAAGGGTGCCTCACTTGGATATCAGGACTCTTAAGGATATAACATTGCATTAAAAGATCCAATAGTAAAAAGGGAAAAAGAAGGGGGTTTCTAGAAAGTAAGAAAAATATAAATGAAAGTGAAAACTAGTATAACAAATATGTGCTCCTAACCTTGAGTCATGTTTATATGAGACCAAAGATAGAGAAGCATCATATTAAGGATATAATAAGATGAGTATTTGAGAGTCTAGCTATTGTGGTAGTAAAGGAATAACATGAGGAGAGTGGAGACCATTTTCATACAGGACTTTTAGCAAAAGATGCCTAAAGTGTATAGGTATGACCTTGTGACAACGAAGCTCTTAACCTCACTGCCAAGTATCAAAGAGGCTTTTGAGGATTTAAATATATATTTTGATATAGAAAGCACTGTACCTGAAAGGATACAAAAATTTCTGAAGCAATATGGTGACCCTAAGTAGTACGATGTTGAGGAACTAGAAAAGTACATATCATAGATTGGGTTGCTTGCAAACTGAGTTTTAAGAGGCCCATCAAGACAAAAATATTATTCCTTAATATCGAACAAAGCATGCAAAAAACACTCATTTTTCACTTCCTATCAAAAGTACTAAAGATAGATTTTGTGAGTTTAAAAGTACTAAACCGCTACAATATTTAGCTATTCGATGAGTTCCACGAACTAGACCCACAAAGCAGCATGATAGGTTGAAGGTAGGAGGGAACCACCTTTGCAAATACGATTTGAAAAATACTAGATAGATAAGAATGTGGACTAGATATAAACCCACTTATTATCAATTATGTTCATTGTGGGATGAGGAGGCACTAAAGCCCATGTAATGTTCAGATGAAGATAATGAAACTCCTCCTAGATAGCCTTTTTTCATAGAGGAAGAGCCAAAGCCTGTTTGATTGTCATAGGCTCAGTATGAACAGACTCAGATAGTGTAGTAGCATAGACCTTAGGTTTTCTGATGCCTACCTTAACCTTGTAACCATGTGATGAGAATTAGTGATATAAGTGGGAATAGTAGCTAGAGTGATTGAAGAACAAGCTATTTCTTGCTGAGATATGATGTGACTATAAGGTTTGTGGAAAAGGGAGAGTTTATGCGGGTAATAGGAACCAAAGTACCTGAAGGTGAGACATGAGGTGGTGAGCTTGAATGAGCTAAAGAACCATAAATTGAAGCACTCGTAGGAAGGGTTAGAGGCATTAAGGGAACATATCAAGAAGGTAAACCAAACTCAGTAACAAACAGTAAAGAATGAGATTTAGACATGAAAGCAGTAGTGAAAGGAAACAGATTTTCATAAAAATTAACATTAATAGCTGTGAAAATTCTGCACTAAGGATGTAGGCACATGTACCCTTTATGAATAAAAGAATAGTCTAAAAAGCACACACAGAGAAGAAATAAAGGCCAATTTGTGGGTGTTGTAGGGTCTCAAGTGAGGAAAGCATGCACAACCAAACACTTTTAGAAAGTTGTAATTAGGTTTTATGTTAAGAAGTGTGTGATAAAGGGAGAAACAACCCAGTGGGGTGTGGATAACCAATTGATAAAATAGGTAGCAGTACTAAAGGCATACCACCAGAAGTGAAGATGCATGGATTCTTGAGCTAGTAAGATCAGACCTAATTTAACAATATGCATGTGTTTCCTTTCAGCCCGACCATTTTGATAATGAGTGTGAGGACAATGGTGTCTAAAGACAATTCCCTGAGTTTGGAGATACTAAGCAAAAGGTCTGTACTCACCTCTCCAATTTGTTTGCACAGATTTAATAGATAACCCTAGTTGTTTTTCAACTAAAGTTTTAAAGAAAAGAAAGGTCTGAAAGGCATCAGACTTCAGTTTCAGGGGGTAAATCCATGTATATCTTGTGAAATCATCCAGAAAATGGATTATAAGTCAATTTGTGGTTTTTTCCTAATAGACATGCATGACAGACAGAATTAGAGTCATATTGACAAGGTAAGTTGATTTGTTGCAAAACTTGATTCATGATTTTAGCAGATGGATGACCTAACTCCACAATTTATGATTAGTAATGCTAACAATTGAGTAAGCAGAAGTCGGGGTGTAAGTAAAACTGACCAAACCACAAAAACCGATCGAACCGAATCTGTCACTTTCGACGATTGGGTTCGGTTCTAGAAGTAGAAAAATAGGATGGTTAGGTTCGGTGTTCAGTTTTTGTGAAAACCCACACCGAACCGCACTTCTATATAAGCCCATTTGCCCTAATTTCCCCTTCACTTCATGCAGCCTCACCTTCTTTATCAAATAGCCTCGTCTTTCTATTTATCTCTGTTTCTTTCTCTCAATGTCTCTCACTCTCTCTATTTATCTCTCTGTGTCTTTAAGACCTAAATTGTATCTTTTTTCCATGTATTTTCTGTTGTTCCTATAAATATTTTATATTCTCAGTTGAAATGCAAATCTGTCAAAGACTTAGTTGAGATTGATGTTGGTTTTGTATGTGTTGATGATTTGGTTGAGATTAGTTAAAAATTAGGTTGGGATTTGGTTGAAATTTGATGAATTTTTGTACTTTGCTTTTCATGTTACGCTTTGGTTCGGTTTTTATTATTTTTGAGCGGTTCGGATCGGTTCAATTTTTGAACATTGAGCGGTTCGGCTTTGTTGCTAATTGTGTAAAATGGTATGTTTGGTTCGGCTCAGTAGAACCCCTTAAGCTGAGCCGAACCGAACCGCTTACACCCTTAAGCAAAAGGAGATGGAGAAACAGAAACATTTTCATTAGGCTGATGCAATGAATGTAGTACACTGTCTTTAGCCAATGATGGCTTAATTGGACTAGAAAAGGTACAAACATCATTGTTCTTGGAATTGAAACAACTAGGACTAAAAAAAGAAGCAACAAATGTAGAATAATCATCAAACAAGTAAAAAGAACAAGTCATAGTAGTGGTGAGCTTCTTTTCTATTACAAATAGCTCATATAGTCCATTCTTAGGTCTCCCTTTGAGCAGGATAATTCCCATCGCTAGGTGTTTCACATAGCAAAGATTGGAGTGAAACTCAATATAAACATGATTATCAGAGGTTAACTTTGATACACTTATCAAATTCTTTGTAATTTTGGGAATCCTAAGCATATTTTTCAAGTTAAGACAGTACAAAGAGGAAGGGAAGGGGTTGTTACCAATATGAGTGACCTTAAGCTGCTTAACATTTCCTACAGTGAGTTTGTCATTGCCATGATAGTTAGAGATTACATAATGAGTTGCTGCACTGTCTGTATATCTAGTGCTGTCTGAGCCATGTTTTGAGCTTGTTGCATAAGCTATTGGATTGAAGTTAGTGTGGAAGGATGGTGGAGCATATTGAGCTGGAAGCTCACCAAGGGTGAGATGAACTTGGGGAGGTGCTTGATATGCCTTATCAAATCTGAACCAACAAGAGACAGCACTATGGCCAACCTTACTGCATACTTGATAGACTACTCTCCCATTTTGTCTTCCACCTCGACCACATCTTTGACCTCCTCTGAATTTTGAATGTCTACTTCCAAAATTTATGTTGTTCTGATTGTTTTGGCTAAAACTCCACTGTTGTTGTTGTTGGTTGTTACCGAGCTTTTTGTTAAAAACACATGTATTATGAGTTAGGTTTGCGCAGTCCTTTAAAGTTACCTCTCATTCTGAATTTTTCTTGTCTATACTTGACTCATGGATGAGCAAGAGAGACTGAACTTCCTCAATAGAGAGGTTATCAGTCCTAGAAGTGATGTTGACTATAGTGGGATCAAATTCTGCTGGAAGCCCATTCAAAATATGCAGAATAAGGTCCTGCTCACTGATTGCATCTTCTACAGCAAGGAGTTGGTCTTTAATAGTTCACATAACATCTACATAGTCAAGTATGTTTCTGTCATCCTTTTTGTGATGTACAGAGAGTTCTTTAGACTAAGCAGTTTTGCTTTTGACCTGCTTGTATAAATTCTTTCTAAGGCAAGCTAAAGTCCCCCTTGAGATTTCATACTGTAAAACTGAACCTAGCACCCTATCATTTATGGTTGATCTGAGCCAACTAAGAAGGAGTTTATCACTTCTAACCCACTGTATGCATTCTGGGTTGAGTGAGCCATCTTCGAGATTTTTGACTGGTTTTGTGGAAGCATTGAGTATAAACTCACTTAGACCATGCCCAATAATGGCTGGTACTACTTGGACTTTCCATAAAATATGATTGTCTCTGTATAGTTTGATGGACAATGTTGATCTAAGAGTGTTCGAAAAATGATTGAGTTCAAAGGTATTTTTGACAGAATTTTCAGGGTAATCTCTGTTTTGAGAGTTTGAATCTAAAGACACCATTAATGGCTCTGATACCAAGTTAAGCTTGAATGAAAAATAGATAGATGAAAAAGCTTGTAATTGGATAGCAACAAAAAACAATCGAGTATTTTGAATCTAAGGATTTGTACAGAATATATGCACATCAGAAAGGAAGAGGAAGATGGAATATTAGTTTGTTACAGAAGCACTATGCTGGCAGCCCAGAAATACACCACGTGTGAGCATAACATTCCTACCAAAACCACACTAACAACCACGGTGAGCTGGCAGTGAGATGATGAAGCTTAAGACCAAGTTGACATGGAGCTAGTTGGTATGACATGGCACCTCATTAACTGAGAGATTGGCCAGGAAGAAGATGAAGACCACTGTTGCTAGCTTACTGCCTTAACAGAGTTTGAGTTTCAGTTTTATATGAGTATCCCACTAGATATCTATATTAAATTCATACTACCCATACCTATATTAAATTAAATGAGTGAGCGTTGGTAATACCGACGAAGACATAGGTACCCAATGAGTACTCATATCTATTTTTTTAATTTAGAACTAAAAGACAATTCCTTTTTGTTTTCTAGTCTACGAACAATTTTACCATCATCCACTTCTCTTTGTCTTTCCTCACCGTATATAGGGAAATTGTTAATTACTCGAGAAACTTTGATAAATTTATTATGATGGAGATCAACAGTTCGGTTAAAATTACTCTCTCCAAATTGAAAAGCTGGACAAGCATTTTCTAAATTACTTAAACTAGAAATTGAGTCAACAAAATTATTTATTTTTAATAAACCTAAAAAATTAAAATAAGAAATTTAAAACAATTCATGGTAAAAAATGTGGTCAAGTATTAAAAGGACAAAAATTACATTTCTGTAAAAATATATAAGTAGAATTTGGATCAAATGCCCTTCAATATCTCCACCTAAAGTACCCGACTCCTTCACAAAAAAGTAATTCAATATTTATTAACAACCAATAAAGGTATTAACAACTAACGAAATTTAAAAAGTATAATTTACCTCTTATTCATCACTATCAACTACATTAAAGCTAAAATATATGATCAGTTCTAAACTAATATAAATAATATAATTTTAATTGCATTATAATTAAAAATATCTATACCATTGACTTTACTCATAACCAATATTGCGCACACATTAATGCTTCTATAGTAATTGGAAGAAGTTTAGAGCGAGGTGGACACAATAATCTACTCCAACTACTAAAAGTAGACTTAGAAGCAATTGTAGATATAGGAATCGTCAAGATATCTCTAACAGTGTCTTGTAAAATGAGACATTAAATACTGGCATGTATATAATACTTTTGGTATGAATAGTTTATCAGTCTGGGCATGGATGTTTTTATTCGAACATCTTGTTAGGGTTATTGAGTTTATGTTCTTAATTTTCTGGCATGAATATTGGCAGGAATTGATTGAGATTTTGGCATGGTCTCATAAATGCATGGCTTTGGCTAATTTGATTTGAAGGAGAGATAAACTAGTCGCTCTTTCCATTGTGCAAGCAAGATTGGTTGGGTTAGCCCAATTTCTTGTAGGTTATATATTTACTTATGTGGATTTCTTGATTGCCTCTGCATAGGAAAATTTGATTAATTTCTTATGGAGTCATGCTAAAAAATGCATTTATAATAGATAATGCTATGAAGAAACTTGATACATTAGTTCCAATTATGACTCTGCTTGGATCATTAGCTTAAGTTTAAATTTTCAATGTATTATGGCATCCCATTAGTAGGTCAGCCTGGACGGATTCGTCGGACTTTGATATTATTGTTTAATTTGTGCGTATATATAGAAAAATCTTTCTCATTATAGATCCTAAAAAAAGAGTTTATATTGAATGAAATATATATACTTCTGACATCATGTCTTAAAAGTTTGACTCGTAAACACAAAGGTTTTGTACGTGTTTTTTTTAAAAAGTTTAATTTTGGAATTATTGGGTAGTATTTTTTACTTCACAAAAATAGTATGATGAATCATAGTGCGATAGCCTTCGGATATACTGATTTATAGATTCTTATTTCAACAAGATTTAAGTATATACATATATATATATATACATATATATATATATATCTATATATATGTACACAACGAAAATATACTGTGTAACGTAAATATACTATCATTCTAACGTTAACTCCATTTTCTAAATAAGTGTCAATGGAGGAGTCAAGTAAGGAGGATTGACAAAGCTTCTTATCCCAAATCTTCTTCTGTTCGACAATGGGGAATGCCGAACTTCTTGCTATACATGGAGAATGCCAAATTTTCTTCCTCTTTCAATAGAGATTTGAAAATTGAATTGGAATTGGTAAGGTTAATTTTGGGATCTTAAATATATATTGAATCTTAAAATCAATGTGCGAGCTATTTTAGCAGAAGCTAACGGATCAATTGCTTTAGTTTTTTTATTATTAATGTAAAAGAAATAGGGAACTTACATAGCATAACAACCAAGGGTTAATCTACATAACTGTTTAACTTGATGAAAAAAATCAGAAAATGACAGAAAGCAACAACTCCAGCAACTTAAAAAATAACTGGAAAAAAGTTGCAAAGTGCCCGAAAATGTACGGAGTACTAAATTAATTATGAAAATTATCCAGTCCTAAGATTTAGTTACATTTTATCTATGCAATTTTTGTAATTAAATTAGTTATTTTTGCCATTTGCATAATTTTTTTGGATTCAATTTATCTATTTTCTGGTATTTTCGTAGCTCTCCAAAAAATATTTTTCCCCTTAAAATGGACTCACATTAAAAAAGTTCTATTTGCAATTAAATTTAGGCTAAAAGACAAAATATATCTATGCAGTTTGACTAAAATATAAATTATACACATAAATATTTTTTTCTATTTTTTGATACCCTTCTGAGAAACTACAAAAAAACACCATTCTATGACGAGTTTTCATAAAAAATGATAAAAAAATTAACTCAATTTTTGGGCCTTCCTTCTTCTCACCCAAAGAGAGAATGCATCAATTATTTCCCTTCATTTAATTTGTTTCCCTATATTTTTAGACACTAATTTTCCTATATAAATAATTCCATTCATTCCATCATTTTTAGACCTTCATTTTTCACTTTTATTCCCCTCTTCACCACAAGCTTCAAATATTTTTGAAGGTATTGGTCAATAAAAAATGAATTCCTTCTCATCATCAAGGTTCATGATGGAGTAGATTATAGGTGTCATTACGAAATAGTTACTCCATTAAAAAATTAATGGAAGAAAATACAAACAAACTACTTTTTTGGAAGAGAACATCGGAAATCACAAAATCAAGACAAAACAAACACACAAAAATAAAGAACTTGACTTACCTGAAGAGAATCAGCAAATCATGGAAAAATTTTTAGCCTTTTGATCCTCAATTGTCAAATCGTAGTTTTTCCCTTTTCTCCCCTTTTTGCTTCTCTCACTACTTGGTTCTCTCTCACCTACAAATGAGATAAAACTTATAGTAAAGATGTTAAAGGTTAAAAAAAATTCAAAAAAAAGAAAAGATAAAAATTAAACTTAATTATCTTATACTAACAGTGCTAATTTCACTTACCGGATGAATATGGAAAAAATACCCGCTGGCACATGGACATGGATAGCTGACCAAAAGGTTCACGGAAAGTGATTGAAAAGCAGAAACGAGAGAGAAGACTTATGTCACGAGACACCATAAACAAACAAAGAATGACTCACACCTTTGAGAATGGGAAAAGACTGACGAGGGATCCACACCTTTGAGAATGGGAAAAGACTAACGGGGGATTCACACCTTCGAGAACAAGAAAAGACTGACGAGGGACCCACACCTTCGAGAATGGGAAAAGATTGACGGGGGACCCACACCTTCGAAAGCCTAAAAAGACTGACGAGGGAGCCACACCTTTGAGAACGGGAAAAGATTGACGAGGGAGCCACACCTTCGAGAACGGGAAAAGACTGACGAGGGAGCCACACCTTCGAGAACGGGAAAAGACTAACGAGGGATCTACACCTTTGAGAACATGAAAAGACTGACGGGGGAGCCAAACCTTCGAGAATGAGAAAAGACTGACGGGGGACCCACACCTTCGAGAGGGGAAAAGATTGATTGGGGACGCACACCTTCGAGAACGGGAAAAGACTAACTCGGGACCCACACCTTCGAGAACGGGAGAAGACTGATGAATGACCCACACCTCTGGAATGAGAAAGAAACCTGAGACTCAAAGAACTACCCTGAACGGGTAAGACACTCGCTGAACTGTGCAATAAAAGGAAGAGAAGGATCAAAAGAAGAACGGGAACGGACGAAAGGAATCCAAAATGATTACCAAGTGGCAATGACTGATTACATGGCTGAGTGACTTGGAGGAGACAAGTTGATAGACCACCAAGTGTTTGTAACTGATTGGCTCAAGCTCGAGGAACCATCAAATGGCTATGACTAATTGAGTGGCTGACGAACTGAGTACAAAGTAGTTAAAATGAATGAACAAAGTAAAGGAGTTCACGCCTGAAAACTATCCCATCAATACGGGAGGCTTCCTAACAAAAACACCATCAACCGAAAACATATCGGGTGTGATCACCCCCCTCTTTTATTATTATTATTATTATTATTATTATTATTATTATTATTATTATTATTATTATTATTNAAAAAAGGGGAGGGCAACCCAAGCAACTAAGTGCATTGCTTTTTCCCTCTTCACTCATCATCAACTATGTATAATCATTTACACTTTACACCAGTGAATATCAACAGTCCTCTCGTGATTTTTCTTTCGTTTAAGAATTTTTCACATAAATCGTGGCCTCTTTATTCTCTCACTCTTTCTCTAAATTATTATTTTTATCACTCGTTTGTAATGAGTTTTCTATACCGAAAAAATCCTTTACATTTTGGTGCATTCATTGAGAGTTGAGAGATAAGCTCAAGAGACCCACCCTACAAGACCATAAACATGCCTACAACCAGGATCCAACGCAACTCTAAATGAGGACAATAAAACTAGAAATGAAGATGATCACGTAGATCAACCAACCCCATTGACGAAAATGCTGTAGACGATCCTAAACGGGTTGGCAGCAGAGATGAGAACAACAACAAGTATAAAACTGGAAACAAAATGAAAAATAATAAACTCGTTCCTTGCATATTCGATTAACTTATTTCTTTTACATCATCATTAGTTTCTAAAAAAGGGAGAGAATTTATTTGATTTGTGATAAACAAAGTCTTGACAATGGGAAAAAAATGTCCTGACGGCGGAAAAGGAAATGTCTTGAGAATGGGAAATGAATTGTCTTGACAACAAGAAAGAAATTTCCTAACACTAGGAAATGAAATGTCTTGAGAACTGGAAAGTCTTGAGAATAGAAAAGAATTGTCTTGACAATGAGAAATAAATGTCCTGACAATGGAAAAGGAAATGTCTTGCGACGAGAAAGAAATGTCTTGGAAGAAAATGTCTGGAGAACAAGAAAGAAATGTCATGGCGGTGGAAAAGGAAATGTGTTGAGAATGGGAGAGAAATGTCGTGACGACGAGAAAGGAAATGTCTAGAGAACAGGAAAGAAATGCCTTGAAACGGGAAATGAAATGCCTTGAGAATGGGAAAGTCTTGAGAAAGGGAAATGAATTGTCTTGACAATGGGAAAGAAATTTCTTGACGGTGGGAAAAAGAATGTCTTAAGAACGGGAATTGAAAAAGAAACGGGAACGGCTGTGAGTACAAAAATGG
Source organism: Datisca glomerata (assembly GCA_003255025.1). Classification (NCBI taxonomy): domain Eukaryota; kingdom Viridiplantae; phylum Streptophyta; class Magnoliopsida; order Cucurbitales; family Datiscaceae; genus Datisca; species Datisca glomerata. Next base: position 100,295 of record QANY01001767.1, read on the forward strand.
GAACGGAAAATGAAAACGGGAAAGAAAACAAAAATGGAAACGGAAAATGTTGGAAGGAAATTACATGACAAAACTTATAACTTTAGAAAGATACAGAAGTCTACCTTTTGTAGAATTTTACAGAAATCAATTCGGAGCTCTCGATCAAAAGTTATGATAGTTTTCGTTTGTACTGTTTAGGAAATAAATTATATTTACGCTTTTCACAATTAAATTTTGAACTATACATATTAAAAAATAGTATATGTCGTTAGAAAGATATAGATGTCTAAGTCTTGAAGAATTTTACGGAACTTGATTTGGAGCTCTTGGGGAAAAGTTATGACAATTTTCATTAAAGCTGCTCAGGCAAGCAAATTATGCGGAACGATCAATTTTGAAAATTAAACTGTATTTATTGAAAGCCAACTACATGGTGGATCTTATGTCATCAGAAAGATACAGAAGTCTACTTATTAGGAGAATTTTATGAAATTCAATTTAGGGCTCTTAATCAAAACTTGTGACACGATAACTTGTATAACTGTCAGCTTCCTCTATTAAGCTTCACCAACACATTAATACTTATATGACAAATCATATGTCGCTACAAAGCTACGGAAATCAGTTTCTTAAAATTCTTTACTGAATGAGATTCGAGCTTCTAGAATAAAGTTATGGTATACTCGTTCCCTACTTATTCCATTAAGATATTATATATGAAGTTGTTCAACATTCTTGTCACATATATTTGTGTACAAAAAGAAGAGAAAGAAAATAAAACGGGAGAAAACTCTATTAATGAGTCCGTAACAAAAACAAACGGGAGAAACTCTATTAATGAGCCCATAATAAATTAAGACGGGGCCATGGTTCCACATGAGCCTAAGTCCTTGGGAGTGTCTACGGATATCGTTCTCAGAAGGAAATCAAAACGAGGTCAGGATTTCATGGAAGGAGCCTAAGTGTTTGGAAGTGTATATGGACGCCATTCTCAGAAGGAAATTAAAACGAGTCCATCATTCCACGGAAGGAGCCTAAGTCCTGGGAGTGTCTATATACACCGTTCTCAAAAGGAAATTAAAATACGGTCGTGGTTCCACCAAAATATCCTAAGTCCTTGGGAGCCTCTACTTACGCCATTCTCAGAAGGAAATCAAAATGGAGTCATAGTTCTTTATTTGAACCTAAGCCCTATCAGAAAGAAAATGGGGCCATGGTTCTAAACTAGAGGTGTTTTACAACAGATTCTAGTATGGAAACAACTATTCTTAAGAGAACTGAAAGGCAAAAATTTCTGAAGTGCCTGAGCACGGATTTCATTGACAGCTTGAAGTTGGTATGGGAACGGATTTTGATCTCCAAAATTATGCTAAAGTCTTTGAAGAAAGAATTAAGGACAACAAAAATGGAGTCCAATAGAAGATAAATTACACAAAAAAATGATCTCTCATTGATTGAAGCAGAAATACAAAATGAGAAAAGAAAAACAAGGTAAACAAGGAAACGAGAGAAACTTTACCAATGAATCCGTAACAAGGAAAATGGGAAATTTTTTACCAATGAACGTGCGGCATTAAACTTAAATTCTTGTGATGAAATTATGAAATGGAATACTCGCTCCTTACTCGTTTCGATAAATTATTATGTTATTGTTCTTGTGCAACATTCTTGTCATAGATCTTAACGTACACAAGAAGGAAAATGAAAAATGAAAAATGAAGAAACGGGAGAATTCCTGGTTTGTTTGTGAGTGCGGGAGATGGATCCAATAACGCAAGAAACATGTGCATATAAGGTTTTAGTTTTAGTCCTAATATGACCCATGTAGGTTAATGTTTGTCCATACCCATGTGATGTATGAACCTAATGTTTTTCTGTGAGTGACAGGGGTGAGACACTTGCTTCTAAAAGGTAGAGAAGAAAACTTAGGTTTTCCTCCAACATTTGAGTTATTATAACCATTCTCAATATTTTTAGATACCGATTATAGTGAGGATCGAATCCGCCCTCTTGAGTAGGTTTTGTCGAACCACGTAATTTTCTGTGTCATTCTTATTTGTTTAATTTGCTGCTGTTATTATTGGATATTTGATTTTTTTGCTTTATTGTTGTGTCTCTAATAAACAGGGAGGTTGTTGTATTTTGAATTGGTTTAAGGCTATTTTGATCAGCTTAAAACAGAGTTTTGGTGCTTTTACGCATAAATATTGGTATCAGATCCTATTTTTTGACCTATGGATATGGAAGACGAAGTTTTTAAACAGTGGGTCTTGCAAAAGATCAGAAATATTTTGAATGAGACTTTGGCTGTAGAGTTATGAAAGAAATTGGAGAACAAGTACATGACTAAGAGCGTAGAGAACTGACTTTATTTGAAGAAAAAATTGTTCCAGTTTTAAATACAAGTCAAGTATTACCAAGTCTGAGCACTTGAATGTTTGCAATAAATTTTAGCACATTTGCAAAATTTGTATGTTAAAATGGAAGATGATGATAAAGCTTTATTGTTGTTAAATTATTTGCCCGATGTGTATGATCACTTGTCTACTACTTTGCTATATGATTAAGATTCGATTAAATATTATAATTTGTTTAATGCTTTGATGAACAATGAATGTTGAAAGTAGAATCAAGATATTCAAAGGGATTCAAATGCAGAAGCGCTGTAAGGGGGATATTAGAGACTAAAAATTTGGAAACAAAGGGAATTATCATTCAAAATCAAGAGTTGAATCTTATAGCTAGGATGATTGGCAAAAGATGAGCCTGCCTTTTATAATGATATAGGGTATTGGAAGAAGAATTTTTACAAGTTAAAAATAGGAAAAATTAAGCATCGAGTGCTAACGTTGCTCAAGATGAAGAAAACGAGTTTGTCCTGGTCAGTTCATCATCTAGTATGCATTCAGATAATTGGTTGTTTTGAGAGATAATCAAAATTGTAATTTGTATTTTCTGAATGGGAGCACAATAGTAGGGACACTTCCAGTTTTTGAGTTTCTGAAGATGTTGCTCTTGATACTACACGATTTTGTCATGTCTTTGGTACAGGCGGGTGAAAGGCTTGCAGGGGCTTGTGAGGCAAGGCTTATTGAAAGGTGCCAAGACAGGTAAATTTGATTTTTGTGAGCATTGTATTTTGGGCAAACAAAGTAGAGTCAAATTTGATACTCCACATCATTAGACAGATGGTATACTTGATTATATTCACATAGATGTTTTGGTCTACCCAAACTACATCTTTAGGTGGTGTTCGTTGATTTGTGACATTCTTTGTTAAATTCCCGAAGAGAGTTTGGGTGTATATCATGTGACATAAAGATGAAGTGTTTAATGTATTTCTTACATAGAAAAAAATTTAGACTCAGACTCGAAGAAAAATCAAGAGGCTTAGATCTGATAATGGTGCGAGTACAAATCTGATATATTCTTTGATTTTTGTAAAGTTGATGGAATTGTGAGATACTTCACAGTTAGAGAGACACGTCAACATAACGGAGTAGTTGAACGTATGAATCGTACTTTGTTAGTATGGGTTCATTGTATCTTCTCCAATTCTGGATTGAGTAAAGATTTTTGTTCTTAGGCGATTATGTATGCATGTCATTGATCAACATGTTGCTATCTACTTTCGTTGATGGCAAATCAACATGTGAAGAAACGATACAGACTTTGGTGCACTGAACTAAAAATGATGGTTTTGAGCAGGGATGTGACATTTGATGAGTCATCAATGTTGAAAACAACTAGCCTCAAGTTGAAAACAGAATTGACGGGATACCACAACTGGAGGACTGGTGGAGTTTAAAAGGAGGTGAAATACACCTACAATTATTTGTTCTCCAGTTGATCTGGATGAGGAGAATTTGTTGGTAAGGACGACAAGGACGACACATCAGATTTCTTCTAGTATAAAATAATGAACGTCCATGTCCATGAAAAATGAACTTGTGAGATTCACATCAAAATCTTTCAAATTAATTATCAAACACATTAAGACATGTGTGGACATATAGAATGAACAAGAATAATTTTCTATCTTTAAATGTACCCTACACATGAGATCTAGAGAATGATTTTTGAGACACAACTCTGACGGAGAATTAGAGAATTTACAGAGTTTCAATTATCGATTATTTTTTTAATGATGCCAATAGAATGTTATTTATTTATATTCTAGGTCAAACCATTAGGTTTAAGTTTTAATAAAATAATAAAATGATTTACAAGTGTGCCACTATATTGGAATCGGCTACAGTGATTGACCTGTGGCAGTCTAAAATGTCACATTGCAATATTCCATTTTATTATTTTATTTAATCAGTTAAATATCTATGTTTTATTTCAAATAAACATAAATATCATTAACTTCAAAAATTAACTTATCTGATAAAACCTATCAACTAACTTATCTATTAATTTAAAATTAACTTATCAGTTAATTCAAATTTAAGTTATTATCTTACAATAATCTTATATTATTTGATTTCATAAATTAAATATACTTTCTCAATATTGATTAATTAATAACTAATCAATTTAAATAAATAATTAATCAATATTTCTGAAAAAATACATTATTTAATTTAATTAATTAATGATATATAATTATATACTTACCTTGGAAACTCAATTCCTTTTACAAACTAGTTACTTTCTCATGTCTTGAAACATTCATACTCTAGACTGTGTAGTACAAAGGTGGCTTGAGGACCATGAACTCATAATTCTAAACTACAATAAAATATATTATTAATTAAACTCTTTAATTAAATATTCTTATTTATTAATTTCATTATCACTCCACTATAAATATGTAATTGCACTCTCAGTAACTACAAAATATATTTACAGAGTAATCTCGTGTAATCCATTGATATAATCATTTCATGTAGTTTTGTCTTCCAATTATAGGTTCATATTTCAGAGCAGGTCAAAATTATCATTTTACCCTTCTAATTACTTTTTGATCCTTAAATACTATTAATTCACTAGTGAACGATTAACGTATAAATGTATTATCAATTTGAGCTCAATAACCATTTAGTCCAAGAATTAACAGTTAAGAAAATCAATATACGATTCGTTAGGACAGTTTAGATTCCCAATCATGTAAAATTATTTTCTCAGCCATTCATGTCACTGAAACTCCAAAACAAAAGTCACTAGCTTGTTTTACAAACAAACCTTAACGAGTGAATCAAAAGATCTATTTGACATGTATAAAAATTCATGACTAGTCAGGATTTAGACTGATCTATATATGATCATCTCATTGATGTGTATTAAATTTTTATGATAAATGGTAAGTTAATAAATATATCAATTCACAAATATCATGTCCTATATAATTTAATTATATAAAGTACATTGACTATGATGTCTATCCATATCAGCGATCTGAATATAGATCACAGACATTCAAATTGCTTAGCGAACTATACTAGCAACCATTTATTAAAGATTCTATACTTTAATATGTTGCGGAATATTTTATCCATTATCTATGATCTTAATACACTTGTACTAATGCAAGATCATAGTCTTATTAATGAATATCAAATTTTCAGATGTTTATATTAATTATTCAATAATATTTGAGAGAATACAATTATAGCAAATACGCTTTTATTAATTTCCAACTAAAATGTCTTTACACATGCTTTGAGGGAACTATGCCCAACAATCTCTCACTTTCCCTAAAAAAAATGTGGTATCTCTCTCAACCCCATATTTCGCACATGACCTTTAAAATGACTTCGCTGGAAGTGTCTTGGTAAAAGGATCAGCCATATTCTTCTGATCTAACGTTATCTTCATAACTATCACATCTCATTGGTGTACTATCTCTCTTACAAGATGAAAGTTCCTCTCAATATACTTTCTCCTCTTATGACTCCTTGGTTCCTTTGAATTAGATGTCGCCCCACTGTTATCACGATACAAGAACTACTTTCAGATCAGTATAGAACTTTCTAAGCCAAACCACTTCTTTCACAGCTTAAGAAGCCGCTATATATTCGGCTTCCATGGTAGAATCTGTAATATTGGATTGTTTAATACTTGTCAAGACTACAACTCCTCCACCTAGGGTGAATATGGATCTAGACTTTGGCTTTCGACTGTTTCCATCTGATTTAAAATCAGAAGCAGTATATCCAGTGGAGTTCAGATCTCCTGCTGAATAAACAAGCATATAAATTATTTTTCTTCGAATGTACTTGAGAATGTGCTTTACCATAATCCAGTGTTCAAAACCAGGATTTTCTTGATAATGACTGACGATTCCTACTATATAATAGATGTTCAGTCTCGTACATAACATTATATACATGAGACTCTCGACTGGTGAAGCATAATGAACCTTTTCTCATATCCTCTTCTTCCTGAGAAAGTGTCAAGAGTTTGTTTCTCCTATCCCTTAAGATTTGGATGCTAGAACATAGCTCACTTTTCCTAGATCTTTCATGTGAAATTGTTCACATCATTACCAATGAGTAGAATATCATCTATGTAAAGAACTAAGAAAACCACCTTCATATCTTTGATATATTTATATACACAAGATTTCAAGATCTAGATGTTTGCTTCAATCCATCACGAACCCTTTTGGTTGCATCACATAGATGCTTTCTTTAAGAGAGCTATTAAGAAAGGCTGTCTTAACAGCAATTTGGCATATTTCATAGTCTAAACTAGCGGTTTTGACTAAAAAAATGCGAATGGATTTTATCATGGCCACGGGAGATAATGTCTCCTTGTAATTGACACATTCACTTTGAATATATCCTTTGGCTACTAGTCGTGCCTTGAAAGTCTCTACTTTCCCATCTGCACCTCTTTTCTTCTTAAAGATATATTTGCATCCAATGAGCCTGACTTCTTCAGGTGGATCTACAAGTTCTTAGGTAGATTTAAAATCAGTGTTTGACACTAGGACATGTGCCTCATGTTCATAGCGAATGGGTTGTCTTACAAACCTTCTACTACACTGTTGCGCCGGGGTTTCTTGAACAGGAATAATGGTTTCTGTGGTTTGTCGTCTATCACTTAATGATGAAGATGATATGATCTAATCAGATGTGAGTTCTTCAAGAATTTTACTCTGAGATTTGTAGTTTACTAGATAGTTGTGTTCAAGGAAAGTAACATTTGTCGATGCACACTTTTTTATCATTGTGAGTATAAAAGTAATCATCTTTTATTTCTGGAGCATCGCCAACAAATATACACACTTTAGATCTTGAGTCTAATTTTTCAGTCTTAGGTCTAAGAACGTGAGCTGGACAACCCCCATATACATAAATTATGCAAATTAGGTTTGGAGTCATTACATAACTCTAAATGTGTCTTGCTTTCAGACTTAAAACGAACTACATTCAAAAGGTGAGTGGTAGTGATGAGTAGCTTAACATCGATCTAAGATTTTTGTTTCTTCTTTCTGAAACATCATTTTGCTATGACATTCCTAGTACTGTGAGTTAGGATAAAATGCTATACTGAAGTAGGTAATCTTTGAATTTTAAATCCAAGTATTCACCACATTGATCTGATCAAAGTGTATTCAGAGATTTACGTAATTGCTTTTCAGTTTCAGCTTTGAAGTCTTTAAATTTTCAAAAATTTCAGACTTTCTTTGCATAAGGTAAGTATAACCTTATCTTGAGTAATCCTCAATAAAAGTGATGAAATACTCCTACCTACCTCTAGCTTGTACGTTGATCGATCCCCAAACGTCACTATGTACTAGCTCAAGTGGTTCTTTGGCTCTTTGGCATTTTGCAGAGAAAGGTCTCTTGGTCATCTTACCTCTAGACATGATTCATAAACCGGAAGAGTTCCAACTTTTAGTTCTCTCCATGCAATGCTTTGTTAATAGCTTTATTTTATGAAGATTAAGATGTCTCAACATAAGATGCTAAAGATGCGTATCATCTTCTTGAGAAATTTTTTGTCATTTGTTACTTTTCAGATTTGCTACTTTAAATAATTCTGAATTATTTAATGTTCGTTCAGTTGGTTAAGCATATACAGTCCGTTTGAAACTTTTGCATGACAAATACTGAAACCATTCTTTAAAATAACAATCATATTATTACTAAATGAAATATAAAAATTGGACTAGGGTTTTTACGAAGCACTACTGGGTTAGGACACCACGGTACCACGACATCCGTGCTTGGTACCTCGGCAGCGGCGGTGGCAGCGGGATAGTCCCGTCGGGAAAGTCACTGCTTCTGCTATGACAATCCCTCCACCGCTACTGTGGTGCGGTGGCAGCAGGATAGTCCCGCTGCAGCCAACGGCGATGGAGTTCCAACGTGGAACTCCTCCTCTTTTTCTCCTCCGTATCCGTCTCGTGAGTTCTTCATTTTTTTGCGTACGAAATTTTTACAACATAATATTCAAAAAAAAGTTAGAAAACCTTATGTTGCAAACGGCTTACACGAGATCTAAAGGAAAAAAAGAACAACGCCTAAACCCAAAAGTCACTATACAATTAACGATTTATCATTAATCATACATTCAAAAAACAAACCATCCATTCATTCATATCTATCAAAATAAATAGAATAATGTAAGAAAACTCACACAACATTTAATGTATTCATATATAATGACCGCTCTGCTACTAGTTGTTGATAACGACAGCACATCAGATACACACCAGAATGATTTTTAATTATTAAAAGCTTTGAAAAAGACCATAGGTCCCAAAATATTTTTGCAAAAAACTAAATTTCCACACGGATCCATTATATATATATTAAATCAATAGACATTCAATGCAAATATATTTATCTCTTGAAGTCTATCAAGCGTCTTCGCTGTCTTCTAGTCTAAAATAACGAACATCCAATTCCACGAAGAACAGACTTGTGAGATTCACATCAAGATCTTTCAAACCAATCCTGAAACACACTAGGATGTCTGTGTGCACGTAGAATGAACAAGAACAATTTTTTAACTCTAGATGTACTCAAAAAATAAGATCTAGAGATTCACAGAAGGTCTTTTGAGACATAACTCTGACGGAGAATTACAAAATTCGCAGAGTTTTAATTATCGATTGATTGATTAATTTTTTAATGAGGTCAATAGAATATTATCTATTTATATTATAGGTCAAGTCTCATTAGGTTTATGTTTTAATAAAATAATAAAATTATTTATAAGTGTGCCACTAGAGTGCTGTGCAACACTAAGGTGCCACACACATTGCTCCAACACAATTATTGGCTTGTGGCGGTTTAAAATGCCACAGGGAAATATTCCATTTTATTATTTTATTTAATTAGATAAATATCTATGATTTATTTCAAATAAGCGTAAATATTAGTTATTTCAAAAATTAACATATCAGATAAAACTAATCAACTAACTTGTCTCTAAATTTAAAATTAACTGATCAGTTAATTCAAATTTAAATTATTATCTCATAATAATCTAATATTATTTAATTTTATAAATTATATATACTATCTCAATATCGATTAATTCATAGCTAATCAATGTAAAAAAATTAATTAATTAATATCTTTGATAAATACATTAATTAATTAATGACATATATTACCTTATAATTATATACTTGCCTTGGAAACTCAATTCTTTTTACAAACTAATCCTTTTTAATGTCTTGAAACATTCACACCCTAAACTGTGTAGTAGATAGGTGACTTGGGGACCATGGTCCTATCATTCTACGATCTAATAGATCAGATTATTAATTAAATTCTTTAATTAAATAATCTTATTTATTAATTCCATTACTACTCCACTATAAATATGACATTGCACTCTTAATAAATACATAGTATATTTACAGAGCAATCTCGTGTAATTCATTGATATAATCACTTCATGTAGTTCTGTCCCCAATTATTGGTTCGTAAATTAGAGCTAGTCAAAATTATAATTTTACCCTTGTAATTACTTCTTGATCCTTAAGTACCATAACTATATTATAAATTTGAGCTTAATAACCATTCATTCCTAGAGTTAATACTTAAGGGAACCAATATACGATCCATTAGGAAAGCTTAGATTTCAAATTTTGTAAGATCATGTTCCTAGCCATCCATGTTAGTGAATCTCTAAAATAAAAGTCACTAGCCAATATTACAAATAGACTTTAACGAGTGAATCAAAATATCTAGTAGACATGTATAAGAGTTCATTACTACTCAAGATTTAGACTGATCTACATATGATCATCTGATTGATGTGTATTAAATCTTTATGATAAATAGTAAGTTAATAAAATATTAATTCACATCGGTCATATCCTATATAATCTAATTATATAAAGTAACTTCACTACGATGTCTATCCATATCAGTTATTTGGATCTAGATCACATGCATTCAAAATGCTTAGCGAACCATACTAGCAACCATTCGTTAAAGATTTCATACTTTAATATGTTATGGATCTTAATCCTTTTGTACTAATGCAAGATCATAGTCTCATTATTGAATATGGAATTTCAAATATTTATATTAATTATTCAATAATAATTTAGAGAATACAATTATAAATGAAATGTGCTTTTATTAATTTTCTAATAATATGTCTTTTACACATACTTTGAGGGCACTATGCCTAACAAAAATTTGATTAGAAGAGGATGATGCTTCTTTTCAACAACCTCAACCATAACCAAAATCAATGGCTCTTAGTAAATATAAGAGAAATATAAGTAAGGGTTCTTGATATTACGATATGGTAGGGGATCCCCTTTTTACCATTAATGATGGTGTTCTTGTTACTTCTAAAGTAGCTATATAAAATTCCAAAAGTTTGAAATGAAATGAAGCAATAAATGTTGAGATGCAGTCTCTTGAGAAGAGTTTGACTTGGAAGTTGGTGCAACTTCCAGAGGGAAAGAGGCCAATTGGGTGAAAGTGGGCCTTCATAAAAAATGAGGTACTTCTGATAAAGATAGTGTGAGATTCAAGGCTAGATTGGTGATAAAGAAATGCTAAAAAAGAGATACACTACAATGGAATGTTTTCTCTAGTTGGTAAACATTCATATACTCGTAGTTTGTTAGCTTTGGTTGCATAGTTTGGTCTTAAGTTAGCTCAAATTGACATAAAGACTTCTTTCTTGCATGTTGATTTGAGAGAGGAGATTCATATGACTCAACCTATGAGTGTAAAGTTGTTTGCATAGAAAAATTGACCAGTAAGCTGAACGAGTCTATTTATAGTTTGAACAATTTTCAAAACTTTGGTATAAGTAGTTCATCAATTTATGATTGAGTAAAGGTACAAAAGAAATCAATTAGATCATTGTTGTATTTTCGGGAGCTTCAAAATGATTATTTGTGCATTTGCTTCTATATGTAGATAACATGTTGATTGCATCTAGAGGTTAAGTACAGAGAGACCGGCTAGTTGAAGACTCATTTGGGAAATGAGTTTGAAATGAAAGATTTAAGTGAAGCAAAGACGATACTCAACATGGAAATCAAGAGAGATAGAATGAATAAAACAATATGTTTTTCTCAATCATAGAATTTGAGAAACCTACTGCATTTATTTGGTGTGGATGATAACTCTAAGATAAGAGTTATCTTAACGTTCTTAGGCTTAAATTTTTCGTGTTTAGGAGGTGTTAGATGATTTTAGTTCTTTATTTTAGTTCAATGCTGAAAATTTAGCTTAGGGTAGTTTTAATTGCATGCTAGCCTTTTTGGATGCTTTTAAGGCTGTTTAATGCATGAGGTTTTCTTGGAGTAGGGCTCTTTGCAGAGTTTTGTATCTCTCGATGCTACATAAAGACCTGGTTGTTGTAGTTCTAGCCGTACAATGTAAGCTTGGCGAGTGGTCTGGCCCGTGGCTAGTTCGTACAAAGTTCGTTAAAGGAGGCAATCATTAGCGTCAGAATCAGTTATCTTGGTGTCGTCGCATCCATCACCTATGGTCTCCTCCTTATTGGAGCGCTTAAAATGTACCCTTGTGCTAAGAGGAAACCCTAGTTTTCGTAGCTAGTATTTAAGGCAAAACCTTCTATTTTTGAAGGAAAAAGGGGGATATATTTTCGAGGAAGCCAACAGCTACCTGCAGAAAAGAAGGAAAGGAAGAAGACAATAAAAAAAGAAAGGAAGAAGAAGAAGAAGACAAGAGCAAGAATACTAAGTTTATTCATAAAATTTCCTCTCTCCTTTATTCCATTTTGTATTGTGTGCAACTCTTATCCTTTTTATTCTTTAATGCTGGAAATAATGGATTTGGGATATTTTACTTATATTTTAGAGCTCAGTATGAGCTAAACGTCTTGAGGCTAGTATGGTAAAATGAACTTGGATTATGCTTTATCTTATTGATTGATATTTCTATTCCTTAGCTTTCTTTGGCATTTTGGTTTTTGTGTATTGCATACTTAGTTCTATTAGTGATTGGTCGTCTCTACTAGAATACAAGTTAGATTAATACTTGAAAGAGTTTAGTCGAATGAAAAATCTTAATCGATACTTGAATGTTTAAGTTTGAAATGCGTGGTAACCTTTTTAGCTGAAACTTAATTGATCAACGTAAAACCTAGCTGAACTTTGATACGAAGAGGTTAGGGTTTGATTATCTCACAAACTATAGTTTGGTGTGCTTGAAAGCTTAGGTAATGATGTTGAGAAGCTGTAGTAATGGAAATGAGGTTAATATTGATAAAGCAGATGAAAATGAATTTAGCCATTCTAGCCCCTCTATCCTATAGAATATCTCATTCGCTTTAGTAGCCTTGTTTCATTCAATTGTCAGTAGAATTAGTTTTTATTCTAAGCATTGTACATTTTAGAATTATTATAAATCAATCACATATTTTTGCTACATCATTATCTTGCAAGTTTAATCTGTTTGATCACTTAAGCATTGAAAATTCCCTATTACTTGTGGGTTCAACTCTCTACTACTATATTACTTCTTGTAACATGTATACTTGCGTAAGATACATTCACACACAATAAGTTTTTTGCGCCGTTGCGTGGGTGTAGAGATAAAATATATTTACTTAAACCATATAGATTTTAATTTGTAAGTGTTACTGAGTTTGTGATTCTGCCTTATAGGGGTGTAGCCGTTACAGTTGAAATGGCTGCACCTGGTGAAGAAGAAGTTGTTAATGAAATAGAATGGTAACCAAGCAAATAGTAATGGCAACAATGTTATAGTGATACTAGATGATAAGGAGAGGTCTATAAGGAATTATGCTATTTTGCAACCTCAAGCGATGAATCTAGGCATTGTAAGGCCAAAGATCCAAGGTAACCAATTTAAATTGTAGCTGATTATGTTTCAGATGTTACAGATAGTAGGCCAGTTCAACGGATTACCATATAAAGATCCTCACTTTCGCTTAAGGCAATTCATGGAAGTAAGTGATGCATTCAAGATTCTTGAATCCTTCTACAAGACTAATGATTGATGCATTTGTCAGTGGAGTCATCTTGTCTAAATTCTATATTGAAGCTTATAAGGTATCAGAAAGAATTGCAAGTAATAACTACCAATGGCCTAAAATAAGAGCATCTATTGTTACAACAACAAAGAAAGTGGGTGGAGTTCATGAAGTTAATGTAATGACTGCTTTGATAGCCCATGTTTCTTCTATAGCAAACATGATAAAAAAGCAGAGCATGGGAGGTACAACAGTGCAAATTCAAAGTCAACCAACTTCACCAATGCAGCAACAAGTCAATCAAGTGGTAGAAGTTCGTTGTTTATATTGTGGTGAAGAGCACATGTTAGAAAGTTGTCCTCGAAACCCTACATCAGTAAATAATGTGGGAAATTTCAATAGGATCTATCAGAGCAACAATAATCCTTGTTCCAATACATATAACCCAGGTTGAAGACAACATCCAAACTTCTCTTGGACCAACGAGAACCAAGTTGTTGGACCATTATATGTGCAAAATAAGGCCACATATCATCCCGGATTTGCACTGTAACAACATCAGATGCAAAAACAAGTAGTGGATCAATCAAATTCTTTAGAAACTTTGCTGAAGGAGTACATTATGAAGAATAAAGCAGTGAGTCAAAGCCAAGCAGTAGCACTGAGAAAATTGGAAAACAAAGTAGGGCAACTAGCTAATGCTCTCAACTCAAGACTATAAGAACTTTATCTAGTAATACAGAAACGCTTGAGTGAAAGGTAAAGAGCATTTCAAGGCTCTCTAATTAAGATGTGGAAAAGTTACAGCTAAGCCTGAAGGATAAATAGAATTTACTTAATCTTGAGGTAAATACAGAAATTGAATTTGTTACTTACAATTTTTGATATGCCCAAAGAGTGAGATCTAATTGTTGGACAATACCTCGACTATTGGGATCGTGATTCAGATATATGGAATTCGTGACAAGATTGAAAATGCAACAATATCACCACACTTATGACATTCATGAAAATGAATGAGGTGAGCACGGCAGACAGGAATAACAAGACTCTATGGCTTAACATACTTTATTGATGGGTGTGTGAATAAATAAAGTGGGACATGTACTTGATGATATGAGTCATTAAACAAGACATGGTGATCTATACGAGACACTGCACTGATATGTATTTTTTATTCATAATTAATAAAAGATTTAAGGAAATAATAACTATAGGGGTTAGATGATATTTTTACATCACACTCCTGTTACTGATATTCACTAAGGATAATATCACAAAATATTCTGTGGACTGTGAAATATAATGTTTATTTGCATGTTCATTGATTTAATTTTGTATTTAATTCGATTAAATGTTTGTTTAAAATTTTTTTATATTCCGCCCATGAACTAGTCATTGTTCATTAATTTTTCTACAAAATCTTAAACCCGATCCAACAATTGGTATCAAAGCCAATTTTTTAAAATATGAAAATTCCTTATCTAAATGTATATATGGATGAATATGATGATATTGGCATATATTTTTTTTTGTAGATTCAAAGCATGTTTGAATGTGTTTTATGGATGGATCACGATCAGTTAGCTCTAGGTGTTATTTTTTCTGTTTTAAAATTGATGTACGCTGAATTTGTGGCATAGAATTTTATGTAATTTAGCAAGAGTTGTATCATTAAATTCCAAGTAAATCCGTCATGAACGTTTCCTGATCGAAAGCCAAACGCACCCGGAGGTTCATCGTATCGTCCACCGTTACCTGTGCCATCATCCGCTGCCCTGTGCCGTCGTGCCACCACTCGCCGCTGCCTGTTGTTGCGCACCGCCGTCCGCTATATTGCACCATTTCTAGGGTTTGGGAAACCTTAGGAGGCGATAATAGGGTTTAGGAAATCCTAGGGTTTTGGAAACCCCAGCATGCCTAAGACCATGTTGGGACTTGGGCTGGCGTGGACCCATAAAATCTTTTGAGATTTTGGACTGAGCAAGTGTCGTTTGACCCAAATTATTTGCAGGGACATGAGATTTGATTCCGAAACCAATCCAGTCCTGAAAATTAAATTAATTTAATTTGGTAATTTTTCAACACTGATTAATTAGTATTTATTTTGTAAATTATTTTTAAAATAAATCAATTGAATAATTTAATTGGTAATTATTTTTGAAATAAAACTTGTTGGAAGATTAATTTTAAATTGAAATTTTAATTTTGAAAATTGGACTGGATCTTGGTAATGAATTACAAGAAGGTGGGACTTCCTAAATGAGAATGAGATAATTACCGATGCCATGAAGACTAGCATTTAAATTATTATAATTTATTATTTTTTACAGGTCGTAGTTAGAAATGCGTCATAGAGAGGTTAATTTTAAATGTATGATTTATTATTAATCTCGCATCCTCATATAGCATGCCATATAGGAATATATATATATAAATTATCATGTAACATGTATATGCATCATTGTAGTTTAAGTTCATAATGTGTTATAATTTTAAATACAATGCAAATTAAATTATAATTTTTAAATTTTGATTTAAATTTTATAAAAGTTTGTAATTTTTGAAACTTGCTATTCAAATTTATAAAGAGTTATGTTTTTTAAAAAAGAAAAGAAAAATCCAATTTTATCAAAAACTAAGTGAGAGGGTCATTTTTGTTGAAACGTTCTCAAGGTCACCATCGCAAACTTGATCGTGGCACAAGAAATGGTTTAAAGCCGCCCTAGTGATCCTCTAATCAGTGGGAGAAACTTAGGAATCTTGTCACTTTGATTTATTGAGTTGCTTATGAAGTTAAAGCTTGTAAAGGAAGTGGTGAGATGAGACCATGCCTAGACGGACTGCTAGTTCATAGCAACATTTAAAGCCGATGCGTTGGTTAAACAGTTACACTAAAGCACATTGGAATCTCTCATAAGAGCTAGTCAATGGGGATAAGGTGACCAAAACCATTGGTGATTGGTTAAGCTAGATGTAATGACATCTTAAGAAGCGTTAACCAAATGAGAAGAGTCTTGATGCGATAGAAGGTAGCTCGGGCGTTGTCCCTAGATGAGATGAGTTATCATTGTTGATCGTAACATCATGGGAGAACTATGTTGTTATCGGATTTTTTTTAAATATTTAAGTAGTTACATTATGCATCGTACTTTCTTAAATGATTAAGTATTTATTTACACTATTTTATTTATTCTTTTTAGTAATCATTTCATTATCCCATCTCTCAACAATTTTGAATGAAAACAATCCAACTGGTGAAAATTACGTGGATTTGAAATGTAATCTTGATATCATATTGACGGTAGAAAAGCATGAGTTCGTGCTCACAACCCCTTGTCCCCTTGAGCCTATTATTGAATCGACTTAAGAGGAAAATGACGCATATGCTTCTTGGCTATGTTCTGATAAGATCGCCAGATGTTACATCTTATCATTAGTTAGCGATGTCTTGTAACAACAACATCAGAACATGGAGACTACCGTTGATATTATGTTGAACATCACTAAAATGTTTAGGGATCAGAGTCGTCAAGCCAAACAAGCCGCTGTGTGAAACTTTATGAACTACCGGATAAAACCCATAACTCTTGTCAAAGATCATATGATGCTAATCATTAGTTATCTGAATGAGATGGAGATTATATAGGATCTGAGGTAGATGGAGAGACCCAAGGTGATATAATCCTTGAAACCTTGCTAGATACTTTTGAGAACTTCAAACTTAATTATTCAATGAATAATTTAAGGAACTTTTTTTCGGAACTCATGAAGGAGTTTCAAGTTGTGGAGATCTTATTTTAGAAGGGCAAGAGGAAGAATGGAGGGGTAAATTTTATTGAAAGTAAGCCTTCCACCTCTAGCGCCAAAAAAAATACAAGAGAGGTCTAAAGAAAGCCTAGAAGTCGAACTCGAAAACTGTAAAGGCAAGGGCCCTGTGAAATTGGAAAAGTCGAAAGACAAGTGTCATTATTGCGGAGTAGCTGGTCATTGGAAATGCAACTGCCCGGATTATCTCAAGGAGTTGAAATCAAAAGATATATTACTTGTTTCCGAAGCCTGTTATGTGGCTGACTTTACTTTTTCGTGGATTGACTCTACAGCCACTAACCATATTTGTTGTTCCCTGTAGGGGTTTAGGAAAAGCAGAAGGCTTAACGAGGGTGAGTTTAGCTTCCGTTAGGGGAATGGAGCACTAGTATTAGCAATATCAGTTGAATCTATTAAATTGTTGTTTGAAAACATTTCTTTGGTTTTGTGTGATTTTATTATATGCCAGTTTTTCTGAAAAAGCTCATTTCAGTAGCTGGTTTAATTGAGCAAGGCTTTTCTTTAAATTTTATTGATAATGATGTTGGTATTCTTAGAAATGTTTGCTTGATTACTACTGCACGCATGATAAACAACATTTTCTATGTAAAACTAAAAGTTCCAATGATATATGACACTGAGATAAATATTGATTTACAAAGAGATAGTAAAAGGTTGAAGTATGACTCAATCTACTTGTTGCACTTGCGTCTTGGTCACATTAGCCTAGACAATATTAAAAGAATTGCAAAGGATGCTCCATTATGAAGCTTAAGCGTGGGATCACTGCCCACTTGCAAATCCTGAATAGAAGTTAAAGTGCCCAAGAGTTCGTTTTCAACAAAGGGTGAAAGAGCCGCTCAATGCCTCAAACTCGTACATAATGATGTATGCGGGCCATTGAATATCCAAGAAATAGGCGGTTATGAGTATTTTGTCACATTCATATATGACTATTCACGTTTTGGACCTGTTTATCTAATGCGCCTAAAATCTGAAACCTTTGAAAAGTTCAAAGAATACAAGGTTATGATTGAGAAGCAATTAGAGAAACAAATCAAAACACTACGATCCGATTATGGTGGAGAATACTTGCTAGGAGAGTTTGAGGACTATCTTAAAGAAGAAGATATTCTCTCTTAGCTTACAACATCTGACACTCCAGAATAAAATGGTGTGTCAGAGAGAATGAATCGAACTCTATTGGATATGATTAAATCCATGATAAATTATTCATCCCTCCTAGATTTGTTATGAGGATATGCCTTGATAACAATGATATATATTCTGAACCAAGTTCTATAAAAAACGGTGCCTAGTACACCATATGAAAGATGGAGTGGACGAAAGTCATCCGTAAGCCACCTTATTATATGGGGATGGTCGTTATATGTGCTGAGATTGAAGACAGTCAAGTTGACATGTCGATCAAAATTATGCCTATTTGTAGGATATCCCAACGGAATGAATGGATACATCTTTTATAGTCCGACCGATAAGAAAACATTCATGCGCACGAATGCATGTTTTCTTGAAGAGGATTACATTAGAAGTGTGAAGCCGAGAAGCACACTTGTACTAGAGGAATTATTGAGTGGGAGAACAACAACTCCTTAATAAGGACTTGTTCCCGATTCAATAATGAAAGAACCACAGCAGGAGCTCGAGCCTCGACGTAGTGGGAGGGATGTGAGACAACATGTCATGGACATGTCTTATGGAGATGCCTTAACAACAGTTCAGATAAGGATCATGATAAACATGTTTTCTACTCGCAGGCCATGGTTGGTCTCGAAGAAAACTTATGGCAAGACGCCATGAACGTCGAGATACAATCGATGTACTCGAACGAAGTCTAGAAGCTTATAAATCCTCCTGAAGGGGTAAAATCTATAGGGTGTAAATGAATTTATAAAAACAAGAGAGGTCCAAATGAGAATGTAAAGGCATTCAAAGCTAGGCTTGTAGCTAATGGCTACATCCAGAAGGAATGTGCTAACTATTAGGATACCTTTTCACCAATGGCTATGCTTAAATCCATCTGAATCCTTATGTCCATTGCTACTGCCTTCGGTTATGAAATAAAGCAGATGGACGTAAAAATTTCTTTTCTGAATGGAAATCATGAAAAGCACATTTATATGGCTCAACTAGATGGGTTCATGGAGAAATTCCATGAGGGTAAGGTTTGTGAACTAATGAACTCCATTGATGGACTTAAGCATGCGTCCTGATCGTGAAATACCAGATTTGATGAAATTGTTAAGAAATTCAATTTTGAGCAGCTGTGTGTATAAGCTGATACACGAAGGAAATGTGGTTTTATGGTCTTGTACGTGGACAATATAGTACTCATTGGGAATGGTGTAAGAAAATTGTTTGATGTCAATATCTGGCATGCAAAACAATTTGATATGAAAGATATTCGATAAGCTACCTTTGTCCTAGGTGTTCAGATATTTCATGATCGGAAGAACTGATAGTTGGAACTATCCTAAGCATCTTATATTGATAAGGTGATGGATCACTTCAGTATGCAAGACTCTAAGAAGAAATATCTTCCCTTTAGGCATAAAATCAATCTCTTTGAAGAGCAGTCTCCCAAGACTCCTCAAGAAGAGGAAGGACATGAGAAATATTTCCTATGCCTCATCTATAAGAAGCCTCATGTATGTAATGCTTTGTATTAGACTAGATATTTACTATGCCATGGGCGTGGTGAGTTGTTTCCAATCTAAACCTGGACTCGAGCATCGGAAAGCTGTCAAACACATCCTTAAGTATCTATAGGAGAACGAGGAACTTCATACTTGTGTATTTTGGTACTGACCTGAATATGATGGATTATACTAACTTTAATTTCCAAGCTAACTTGGATTCTGGAAGGTCCACTTCATGATTGGTGTTCATCATAAATTATGGAGCAGTGGTATGGAGAAATATCAAACAATCATGCATTCATGATTCTACCATGGAAGCTGAGTATATGGTGGCTTGTAAAGATGCAAATGAGGCTGCCTGACTTAGAAAGTTCCTAAAGACTCTGGCAGTCGTTCCAGATGTTGACGAACCCATGACACTTTATTGTGATAACAGTAAGGTTGTAGCAAACTCGAAGGAACCGTGGAGTCACAAAAGATCCAAACACATAGAATGGAAGTACCACCTCATCAGAGAGATACTTGAGTGTGAAGATGTTAAAGTAATACACATATCGACGATTAACAACTTAGCAGATCAATTAATGAACACTTTAAGCAGTAAAGTCTTTAATTGTCATCCGGAGGGAATGTAGATATGAGATTATACATATCTATTTAGTTCAAGTGGGAGATTGTTGGAATTATGTCCATAAAAGTAGGGTGTAATAACTATTTATGATTAAAAAATTATTTCTTTGACATTTACATTTTAGTGAATTTTATAAATAATTTGAAAGTTTCCTTAAATTAAATTGTATTTGTAATTTACTCAAGTCCTAGAACTATTATCAACGTAAGAAGAGTAAAGATCAAGCAGTCTTCCAGACAAACTCTTTTGAGATAGCTCAGAATGTTATTTGCAGTATTAGGATCAACTGAGTAATCAAATCTAATTATGACTATAAGGTTGATCCAAAGAATTTCGGTCTCGAGACATGAGAATGGAGACTCTAACCATTGACCTAAACATTTTACCGAACATGGTTAATAGACAAGTAACCAATTAGTTTATATATTATTGGTATTTTCATAATTATCTTATTCCTGATGTGAATACGGAGCTTGACTGAATTACTTGCGATATTTGATACTCCAAAGGAGTGAGATCGAATTGTCAGATAATAAATCACGGCAAGATTGCTAAAACAATAATATCACCTTATACTTTATTGATGGGTGTGTGAATAAATAATCTGGTCTGGTACTCAATGACGTGAGTTAATGAATAAGACATGGTGATTTGTACGAGACATTGCACTGATATATCTTTCTTATTCACAATCAATAAAAGACTCAAGAAAATAATAACTAGAGGGGTAAAATAGTAATTTTACATCCACTATTGTTACTGATATTCACGAAGGGTAATATCAAAAAATATTCTATGGACCGTGACATATAAATATATATTTGCACCAACAGAAAATGCAACGCGCATAACTCGAGAGTTCATTCGACATGAGACCTATAGTGGAGTCGTATGATATCGGGATTACATAAGTCGGGAATCTATTGAGATAAATTAGTTGGGTATTTGAATCCCATAGCTTTATTCATTTGGGCCCATTTGGTCTCATGAGTAACTCATAAAGACATGAATGAGAAGCAATGTCAGCTGAAACAAAAACATGTTTTAGACCAAGACAAACTTCCCGAACCTATATGATACGAGTGTCATTACTAAATTATTGAATACCAAAATTAATGTTCAAATTAATTATTTGGTTATTTTCTAATTATTATATAATTAGTAATAAAATAAATTAATTAATTGATATGGATAAATTTAATTCATCAATTTAAGTTGATGAATTAGGACACAATTTTAGCTCTCGGGACGATGTAAAAATCGCACATCACAATGCATGGAGAATGTTATTTCAGTTTTAACATATATGGGTATATAAGTAAATTCCATAATTAAATATAAAAGGGACTACATTATGGTTGTATCACTAACTGTTAATCAATGTAGAAAAGGTTTCTCTCCCTCTCCCTTATTGTTGCCGTAAAAAACCTACAGGGAGAAAAAAAATTTTGTTTTCTCTTTCACAGTTATTTTGAGACCCCACACTTAATTCTTACAAAAATCCTTGAGAGATTTACTCATGATTCTAACGAGTTGTTGTCGGGGTAATGATCAATTGATAGCTCTACGAATCTCAAGAACGAAGAATGCGAGGTAGAGAATTGGATCCCACCAAATTAGATTTTATCCATTAATGAAAATGTATAAATTATTTCTATCTCTTTTCAATACATATTTACTAATATGCATGTTCATTGGTTTGATTTTGTATTTAGTTCGATTAAATGTTTGTTTAAATTTTTTGATATTTCACCCATGAATAAGTCATGGTTCATTAATTATTCTATAAAATCTTAAACTCGATCCAGTAATAGCATCTAAGAAAACATTGTCAGAAGCTTAAGAGAAGCTAGTTGTCGAGATAGAGAGACTCTTGCCTCCTTCTTCTCAAATACTACATAAAAAGAAAATGGATGGATATTCAACAAATGTTTGGAAATTCTGAAGCAACTCCACTTCAACATACCTCTTGTGGAAGCACTGCAACATATGCCCAATTATATGAAGGCATTCTCACCAAAAGAAGGAGGATGGAGAATTTGAAACTATAGCTTTGACTCATGAATGCAGTTTGATACTCCAAAACAAGATTCCTGCTAAACTGAAAGATCCAAGAAGTTTCACAATTTCATGCATAATTGGAAGTACACATTGTGGGAGAGCTTTGCGATCTAGGGGCTGGAATTAATCTGATGCCTCTATAATTATTAAAAAAGTTGGGAATTGGTCAAGCTAGGCCTACCACAGTCACTCTACAATTGGCAGATAGATCAATTGTATATCCTGAAGGGAAGATAGAAGATGTGCTAGTTAAGGTGGACAAGTTCATTTTCCCTACTAACTTCATTATAGCTGATTAAGAAGTGCCCCTTCTCTTAGGGAGACCTTTTCTAGCCACTAGAAGGACATTGATTGATGTCCAAAAAGGAGAATTAACAATGGGGGTGAATGATCAAGATGTAACTTTTAATGTGTTCAATGCCATGAGAATTCCAGAAGAAGAAAAGGCGGAATGTGTTGTTGTAGCCATGGTAGACTTAAAAGTTACCAGAAAGCTCTGTGTTAGCTGTAGCAAAGATCACTTGCCAGAACAAAATTCAACTATTTAAACATCTCTTAGCTATCACTCATAGGAGAAGAAACGCAAGCTGAGAGAAAAGATAGCCTATTTCCCCTTGTTCTTTTGTTAAACCAAAGTCTCTCGAAATTCTATAATTTTTGTCACTTTCGTTTAGTGGAGATAGCCGGGAGAAGAGCTATTGGTTTTGACCTACCCTAGTTTATGAGCATAACCAAGGTTTGGCATAATTGAAAACCCTTTTATATTTTATTTATGTTTTCAACGCTTTTAATTTTGTTATTCTTTTAGTCTTAATATTTTATATAAAAAGTCAAGTTGGTAATAGATTTATGTACTGCAAATGAAATTCCTTTGGTTATAAAGAAAATCCATATGCATGTGTATGTTTGAAAGTTCTTTCTTTTGAACAATAAACCAAATCTTCTATATTTGAAGTAAATATGAAAATTTGTAAGTCAAAGTTGGACGCCTTGGGGTAATACCCTTGCTGAATATTATGATTCTAAATGTTTTGTAGTAAAAAAAATTTTATGTCTATAAGAGATGCATGTTTTTGGTTAATACTTGAAGCTTTGATAATTATTTTATTAAGATTTGAATATTCTTATTTTGGCATTCTAATGGTTTAAAGATTTGTTATTTATGTATGTCCAAGTATTTTTGCCGATTATGAGTTTATGAGTTCTTAGATCATTTCATCATTGCATTTGTTGATGACATTCTGATTTATTCTCGCTCTAAGGAGGAGCCTCCGGACGGTGTTGGAAACCCTATATAAGAAGGAGTTATTCGCCAAATTCAAGAAATGTGAAATTTGGTTGGATAGGGTACCATTTTGGGGCACATCTTATCCAAAGTAGGTATAGCAGTTGATCTCGACAAGATCAAAGCAATTAAATGTTGGCTAGCTCCAACTAATGTTGGTCAAGTTTGTAGCTTTCTGGGATTAGCGGTCTATTTTCAAAGATTTGTAGAGGGGTTTTCAAAAGTTACCTCACCATTAACTCAGCTAATGATAAAGAATGTGAAATTTTAGTGGTCGAAGGAGTGTGAACGGATTTTCCAAGAGTTGAAGGAACGATTAACAACTGCCCCAGTCTTTACACTTCCTATAAGTAATGAAGGGTTTATTGTTTAGAGTGATGCTTCGAAGAAGGGTCTTGGTTGTGTGCTTATGCAACATGTTAAGGTGATTGCTTATGCCTTGGACAGCTGAAAGATTTTGAAAGGAATTACCCTACCCATGACCTTGAGCTCACAGTTGTTGTGTTTGCGTTGAAGATTTGGGGACACTGCCTTTATGGGGTTAAACGTGAAATCTTCACTGATCATAAAAGTCTCAAGTATTTCTTCACTTAGAATGAGTTGAATATGAGGCAATGAAGGTGGTTAGAACCAATCAAAGATTATGATTGTGAAATCAATTATCAACCGGGCAAGGCTAATGTAGTAGCAGATGCTTTGAGTAGAAAGAATTCAGGTTCTATTGCCTCCTTACAAGTTATCCAAAAACCTTCATTAAGGGAGTTTCAGAGATTTAAATTGGAAATTTTACCCATAGGAGATTCTGGTTATCTTGCTACTTTGACTATTTGTGCAACTCTTTTGAAAGAATTAAGACATGACAATTTGATGATCCACAACTTTTGAAATATTGAATAGAGGTGGAAGATGGTAAACGTACTTGCTTCATCATCACTACTGATGGAGCTCTTCGTTATGATGGTAGATTGGTAGTACCAAACAATGCGGAGTTAAAACGAGAAATTTTGAGTGAAGCACATGACACTTCATACTTATTCATCCAGGAAGTACAAAGATGTATCAGAGTCTAAGGGAACATTATTGGTGGATGGGCATAAGTCGAGATGTAGCAAAGTTTGTACAACGTTGTCTTACGTGTCAGAAGATTAAGGCTGAGCATCAGCGACCTTCTGGTCTTCTACAACCACTTATGATACCTGAGTGGAAGTGGGAGCACATCAGTATGGGTTTTGTCTTGGGGATACCAAAGATCTTGAAAGGCTTTAATTCTATTTGGGTTATCCTTGATCGACTTACTAAGTCAGCTCACATTTCACCGGTAAAAAATACCTACAAGATGGAGCAGTATGCTCAATTGTACGTGTGGGAAATACTAAGGCCTCATGGAGTTCCATTGTCGATTGTATCTGATCGTGATCCGAAGTTTACTTCTACTTTCTGGAAAAGCTTGCATAAAGCTATGGGTACCCAGTTATAGTTAAGAATAGCTTTTCATCCACAGTCTGATGGACAATCAGAATGGACCATTCAAACCCTTGAGTATATGTTGAGAGCTTGTGTTATTGATTTTCAAGGCACTTGAGATGAGATATTGCATCTGGTTAAGTTCTCTTATAATAACATCTATCAATCTACAATTGGTATGGCACCTTATGAGGCATTATATGGGAGAAATTGTCGATCACATATTCATTGGGATGAAGTCGGAGAACGAAAACTGTTGGGCCAGGATAATGTTCAGAAAATGATTGATATAGTTGAAAAGATTCATCAGCGAATGAAGATAGCTTAAAGTAGACAAAAGAGTTATGCAGATAAAATAAGGAAGCCTTTAGAGTTTGTTGTTGGCGACAAAGTATTTCTAAAGGTCGCTCCCATGAAAGGTGTTTTGAGGTTTTGGAAGAAAGGCAAATTAAGTCCCCACTTTGTAGGACCTTTCAAAATATTGGTGAGAATCGGAGAGTTAGCTAATCGACTAATATGCCACCAGCGATGTCGGGAGTTCATAATGTATTCCATGTTTTGATGTTAAAGAAGTATCTTCCGTATCTGTCTCACGTCCTTAGCTACGACGCTTTGGACCTCCGCCAAGGCTTTACTTATGAAGAAGCACCCATCAGGATTCTAGATAAAGAAGAAAAGGAACTTAGACAACATAAGATTGATTTGGTCAAGATGTTATGGAAAAATCATGCAGTAGAAGAGGCAATCTGGGAGCGCGAGGATGAAATGCGTGCCAAATATCCGAATTTGTTGGGAAAGTATTAATTTTGAGGACAGAATTATTTTTAGGAGGGGGGAGTTGTAACACCGCAACTAATTTTGCTTTTAATTATTATTTGTGAATCAAATTCTCATGATTATTTATTTAATTCTCCATGTTATCTAATTTAATGCTTGAAATGAATTAATAGATGTTTTGCAGAGAAATGCTTCGAGGAGCCTTAATGACTCAAATGTGCCTATTTAAATTTTACAGTTTGTGGATAATTAAATAGTAATTGATTTTTCTTTAAATATGTAAATAGTTTCTAAATTTTAGGTTAAAAAAATTAATTAACTCAACGTAGAGAAATCGATCTTAGCATTTCTCTAAGTCGTGGTCCACCGCTTAAGGGTGGTATTTTGGGTATTCAAATTTGTTTTACCCTGATTCTATACTATTTAAAAATCTCTTAGCTAATCACTTACAGGAGAAGAAACGCAAGCCGAGAGAAAAGCTAGCCTATTTCATAGCGGGGAGAAGAGCTTTTGGTTTGACCTGCCCTAGTTTATGAGCATAACAAAGGTTGGGCATAATTGAAAACCCTTTTCTATTTTATTTCTGTTTCTAACACTTTTAATTTTGTTATTCTTTTAGTCTTAATATTTTATATAAAAAGTCAAGTTGGCAATAGAATTGTGTACTGCAAATGAAATTCCATTTGGTTATAAAGAAAACCCATATGCATGTGTGTGTTTGAAAGTTATTTCTTTTGAACAATAAACTGAATCTTCTATATTTGAAGTAAATACGACAATTTGGATGTCAAAGTTGGACGCCTTAGGTAATACCCTTGCTAAATATTATGATTCTAAATGTTTTGCAGTAAACTTTTTTTTGTCTATAAGAGATGCATGTTTTTGGCTAATACTTGAAGCTTTGATAAATATTTTAGTTAGATTTGAGTATTCTTATTTTGGCATTCTAATGGTTTAAATATTTGTTATTTATGTATGTCCAGGAAATTTTGCCGATTATGAGTTTACAAGCTATTAATCTTAAGGTGATCCACGAATAGGCTCTAAACAATTATTTTATGTACTTTGATTATGTCTTAAGGTTATTCATTAGCATTATGGATTAAATGTGCTTGATTTCGTAATTGTTTTCAATGACTACGTAAAATTGATAAAACGTTTTAATGTGTAAAATTTAATAGTTTTGGCACTTTAAGCGTTGAATCCTTGGAGCATTCTCCAGTCATTTGGTTTGTGTTAAGGACGTCAGGTAAGTAAAATTTTACGGATACTTTAATATTTTGGCATACCTTTAAAATTATGGTGGATGAATTGTTTATATTTCTATTCTCGTTTGTTTGTCATTGTATATAAATTTCCTGTATGGTCATGTTCTTATGTGATTATATGTTTAATTGTATGTTAATGAATTGTTAAGAATGTGTTCATTATTTTTGCTAATGTTTGATAATTTACACACTTATATTCTTTCACATTATGAATTATAAAATAGATATATTAAATAATAATAAAATCTTAAAACATTTGGTGTGTGTTTATGTCATGAAAGAGTGAGTGGGAAATGGGACGCGGGAGGGACTGGCAGACCTGACAATGTTAATGAAAATGAATGGTCGTTTGGCTTGTCCAGTGATATGAATTGAATGAATGATCGTTTGGTTTGTCCAACGATACAATGTGAATGGATGATACTACCAGGGCCTAGTAGTCGAACATGTTCCGTAATAATGGCCCACTACCTCTAATTGGCTAAGCACTACACAAGTGAGCTCATGAATAAGGTAAAGAAAAGAATACAATGGAAATTGTAAAGAAAAGAATGTAGCTAAAGTTTGCATGAAAGGACTTTAATGAAAGATGTACTGCTAAAGCAAATGCAATAAGGTGATAAAATGATTTAAATAAAGCCTGTGTCGAACACAAATGTTTTAAAATGGAATTGGATGCGTAGGTGATAAATGATTTACTGGGCTTTAGCTCATTCATTTTTCCTTAAACTTTTTAGGTGAGGAATGATTTGCGAGATGACATCTTGTGGGTGGACCTGACTCAGTAGAATATTTTAGATAAAGATTTCAGACAATGCTTTATGATTAATTCTTCTTTATTTCAATGTTTTAGCTTTAAAATAGTGGTTGCTAATTGACTATGTTTCCGCTGCAAATTTTTATAATTTAAGTACTTTGAACTTAATATTGTTTATTTAAATAAAGGATTTGATCTAGTTATGTTTTAAATTATACTACATTTTCATAATTAATATTTAATTAACGTTAAAGAGGATAACACTTCCTAGAATTTAATCAATAAGGTATTTTAGTTTGAGGGTGTTATAGTCTACCTCAAAACCTACCCATAAAAAGATAATGCAAGCACACAAGTCCTTTTCTCATATTTAAAAGTTCATCAGTGAGGAAGCTGAGAGAAAATACGCAGAAGACATTAGGTCCTGTAAGTTCCACGAAGAGAAGGGATTCGTGGTTCGAAATGACCCAACTTTTGGGCTTCCGCAATATGTTTCAGACGTGATCAAGATAAGGGAATGGGAGAATTTTTACGACACTATGAGACAATCTTTGTACATTGGTAAGGGAGTTCTATGCCAACTACAATACTAAGGAGGCGAAGGTGATCATCCTGGAAGTAGAGGTAATTGTTACTTTCAAAAGGATTAATGATGTGTTAGGGTTAACGGATGCTAAGGATGAATACATTGTTATTGCTGTCAATGTAACTGACTCTGATATGAAAACTATGTTGAAAGAGTTGATATCCCTGGTACCACTAGGCATACTGCTTCTGTTGAAGGACCAAAACTTACTCTGTTCTCTGACTTTCCCTTGCCCCCAGTGTCAAAGTTTGGTATCATTTTTTGTGTCATTCTCTAATCCCAATAACCCATATATAAAAGCCAAGAAAGCATAATTTTACTGCATTGCATTTTGACTGGTAAAAGCATAAATGTTGAAAAATTCATTCTCAAAGAATTAAAACCTATATCTCATAGGAGAATAGGTTCTTTGTTTTTCCCCTATTTAATCACAAGACTCTGCAAGGCACATAAGGTTTCTTTCATGGATGATGAGGAAATATTGACAAATACAAAGGAAAACCAAAGGTTGAGGTGATGTTGGAGCATCCTCATCTCATCCCATAGGAAAACCCAAGTATGAATATGATTCTACTGATGTTTACTTGACTTTATGTTCACTGTATGACGGAGAAAAAAATTCAAAAATCCTTCTAAAGGAGAATGGAAAATTGGCTGCAACATCAGGAGTTACAACAGTAAATCTATTGGAAGTATGCTCAGGCAAGAGATTTGGCTTTGAAAAAGAGCCTTCAGAAATTTTTTACATTGCCTTTCCCTACTTTCCCCAAAGTCCTTCTTCAACCCTGGAAGGATGAGGAAAAAGAGGAAGATGAATAAGGAGGTCAACAGGAAGGTGCTGAAGAAGGAGAAGCGCAAAATGAGCATGCAAGGGATGAAGATGAATTGAGACACATTGACGAAGATTTGGAGGAAAATAGAGAAGCTGAGATGGAAAAAGAAGTTGAGCAAGAGACTGAGAGAGTAGAGGACTCTAAGAAAGAAATAGATGAAGAAATGGTAGAGGCTTCAAAGCTTGAAGAGGGTGAGAAATTGGTAGAAGAATCTGAGAGAGAAGAAGAGTTATCAGAAAGAGAGAGTGAGGAGGAGAAAGTAGTGGAACCATCACCTCCACCACCACCAAAAGCTGCACAGAAGAAGAAGCAAGACAATGAGAAAAGAAAGATGCTAACACATAATCTAGAGCCAAAGGTAGCAAAGAAGTCAGTTGCTGAAGAAAAAAGCAAAGGGAAAGAGGTAAAGCCTCCAGCTGCAGCTTCCACTACTTCCAAGAAGTAGAAGAAAAAGAAAAAAGTGGATGAGTAGGGCTTGGAGAAATCAAGTTTGTGGAGAAGCAACTCTTTACTCTAAAGGAAGCCTCAAAGAAGAGAGGTGGCCTGAAGAGAACTTCCAAAAAGTAAAAGCTGGTTGAGCGCTGCAGCATCTCACGCTGCAGCAGAAAGGGGAGTCACTCCCTCTTCCCTCTTTATCTCTGCAAAATTTATTTGGATATTAAAACATCTTTTATGGATAATTTTTTATTGGCATTGAGGGCACTACCTGATTTAAGCATTGCTAATATATATATATACACACACATATATAATTATAGAATAATGTGCTGAACTTAGGATGAGTAAGCTAGTTCCTTTATCTATTGGGCACTTAGGAGAGTAGCTAGCTGCTTTAGGAAGCTTGGGTTAATTTTGTGCCCAAGTAAGGTTTAAGACTATAGTTAAGTGCCCTATTATGCTAAAAATAATAATATGCTAAGATGTGGAGTAGAAAATAAGATTAGGGGAGGGGAATTAAATTGCCATGTATTGAAAATTTTGTGGATCTACTGAAAATGCCTTGGCTTTTAAAAAGATTTTTTGAATAAGTAGGATAGAAGAGCTCCTTTATTTTAGACTCCTAAGTAACCGGGTTCCTTCACCAAAAGTTTGTCATTTCCGTAAAAAAGTAGCTAAATAAATGAGCTAGCTCAATTTTAATGCGTAAAATTGAAGTAATAACATTGTTGGCTTTGTTGCTGAGTAAGCGGGTGTCATTATCGCAAGCATTCGCGTTAAAAGACAGCAAAGCATAATAGAGATTCTAACCCTATCTTAAAAAAAAAAAAAGAAGCCAAGTTGAGTAGTCAACTCTCCTTATGCTTTGTGATGATCTTTATTCACTTTTGTATTGTCTAGTTAAAGCATGCAATGATGAGAAGGTGTATGAGTACTTAGCTAGAGATATTAGAATCAATATTCTTGAGGTTGAAATATCCTTTGCATTGTAAATAATGGCTTTACTCCTAGCATACACGCACCTTTGGAAATTAGTTTATATCTGAAGTCAATGTGTTAAATAATATTCTATTTTTAGAGTATTGTGCACATTAATGTTCCATCTGATTGGCCAGAAAGTTAGAGATTTTAACTTGCTTTGAAACTGCACAAACAACTTTAGTTATGTTTAGGTTAGTTCTTGGTAGTTTAAATTTGCATCCCTTGAGGATGAGTGATGATTGAAATTTGAAGGCATGATAACTCTAAGAAATTAGAGTTATCTTAACATTCTTAGGCTTAAATTGTTGCATGTTTAAGAGGTGTTAGATGATTTTAGTGTTTTATTTTAGCTAAATGTTGAAAAGTTAGCTTAAGGTAGTTTTAATTGCATGCTAGCCTTTTTGGATGCTTTTAGGAAATTTTAATGCATGACGGTTTCTTGGTGTAAGGCTATTTACATAACTTGATAGCTTTTGATGCTACAGCAAGTCCTGGTTGTTGTAGTTCTGGCCATACAATACAAGCTTGGTGAGTGTCTGGAGCATGGCTAGTTTGTGCAAACTTCATTAAATGAGGCAATCATTTGTATCAGAATCAGTTATCCAAGTGTCGCCGCATTCATCACCCGTGGTCCCCTCCTTCTTGGAGCACTTGACATATACGCTTGTGCTAAGAGGAAACCCTAGCTTCCATGGCTGGTATTTAAGGAAAAACCTTCTATTTTTAGATGAAAAGGGGGAGATATTTTCAAGGAAGATGAAACCTACCTATACGAAGGTGAACCTGTAGAAAAAAGGGAACGAAAAAAACAATAGCGGAATAAAGGAACAAGAGGAAGAAGACAAGAGCAAGAATACTTAGTTTATTTTTAATCTTTCCTCTCTCTTTTATTCCATTTCGTATTATGTGTAGCTTTTATGCTTTTTATTCTTTAATGCTGGAAATTATGGATTTGAGATATTGTACTTATATTTTAGAGCTCACTATGAGCTAAACATCTTGAGGCTAGTACAGTAAAATGAACTTATATTCTACTTTATCTTATTGATCCACATTTCTTTGCTTAGCTTTCTTTGGCATTTTGATTTTTTTGTATTGCATGCTTAGTTCTATTAGTGACTGGCTGTCTCTATTAGAATACAATAGATTAATACTTAAAAGAGTTTAGTCTAATGAAAAATCTTAACCGATACTCGAATGTCTAAGTTGGAAATGCATGAACATTGGATTCATTAGACTTAGGCATTTTTGTAAATTGCATAAGTATATGGACTTGCCTCATAACTTTTTTAGCTGAAACTTAATTGATCAATGTAAAACCTTGCTGAACTTTGATACGGAGATGGTTAGAGTGTACTTGATGATCTCACAAATGACAGTTTGGTATGCTTGAGAGCTTAGGTGATGCTGTTGAGAAGATGTAGCAATAGAGACGAGGTTAATATTGATAAAGTAGATGAAAATGAATTTAGCCATTTTAGCCCCTTGTCCTATTGAATATCCCATTAACTTTAGTAGCCTTGTTCCATTCATTTGTCAGTAGACTTAGTTTTTATTCTAAGCATAGTATATTTTAGAATTATTATAAATCAATCACATATTTTGCTACAACATTATCTTATAAGTTAAATCTTTTTACCACTTAAGCATTGCATATTCCCTATTCCTTGTGGGTTCGACACTCATTTACTACTATATTACTTGTTGCGGCATGTATACTTGCAATAGACACATTCACACACAACAATGGATGAGAAGACAAAATTGGTGATACACCTTTGACCCCTCATTTCATGCTTAGTGCTTCAATCTCCACCCTCTCATGTTCCATTTGCCAACGCAGTTAATGGTGTTCCCTAGACCAAATATTTTACATGTTTTTAGTATGTTTTGCATCTACATGTATAACCCTGGAAAGAATAACAGCATGTTGTGAGATGAATTTTGCGCCACGTTCATGGTATAGTTGATGTTGGTTTGGTATTTGAGCGAGATGATAGATCTGGGCAACATGTATTTGAATATGTGGATTTAGATTATGCCAGTGCAAGATAAATGTAGGTCCACAATAGGCTACGTTTGATTGTCGCAAGAGGATCAATGTATTGGAGTTAGATCTTCAGTCCATTATCACCTTATCTGCTACTAAAACATAGTGAATGGTTGCTACTGAGGCCATCAGGAGGCTATTTGGTACATGGGTTGGTTATGGACTTTTGGATTAAATAAGAGAAGGTGGAGGTATTCTTTGATAGTCAGAATGCTATACATTTAGTAAAGAATCATGTTCATCATTATGATTCATCATTTTCGAACAAAACACATTGCCCTTCGATTTCAATTTGTCCCAGAAGTTGTGAACGAATGAGAGGTTCTTCTTCAGAAGATTGAGATTGTAGATTAATCTTGCAGTTATGCTCAGGAAGGTGGTAGTTAAGGTCAAGTTCAAGCATTATGTGGACTTGAGCAATAGTTTACATGTTTGAGCACCCTCGGGATGCATGACAAGACAAGACAAGACTGGTGATTGTTCCTTTGGCCCCTCAGTCAAGCTTAGTGCTTTAATGTCTCTACTCTTAGATGAGGTGTGTAAGTGTGTGGCTCATGTTCCGTATGCTAGCATAGTTGGTGGTTAATGTGATATGCACTAGACTTGATATTTCACATATTTTTGTATGTTTAGCATGTACGTGAACCATATGAAAGAACATTGAGGCGTTGTGAGATGGATTTTATGGCAACTTCATGGTATTATTGATATTTCTTTGGTATTTGAGCGCGAAGCATATATTTGGATATGTGGATTTAAGGAGGTCATTTGGTATGTAGGTGAGTTGTGGACTAGGTGATTTCCTTGGAGAAGGTGGATGCATTATGTGACAGTCAAAATGCTATACATGGTGCAAAGAATTAGGTTCATCACTCGCGATTCATGATTCGAGCAAAACACATTGACGTTTGATTTCACTTGTCTGAGAAGTTGCGAATGAATGAGAGATTTTTCTTTAGAAGATTGAGACTGCAGCTCCTACAGATATTCTCATAAAGGTGGTGATTGAGGTCAAGTTCAAGCATTGTGTATACTTGCTCACTATTTTGCACGTTTGAGCACCCTCATGATGCATGCATGGCGTCTATGTGCGCATTTGGAGGTGGCTTGATGAATTAATTTTGTTTTTAAGATGGATTGGTGGAATTCCAGCAAAGGTGGAGATGATTGGGTTTTGGTTTAAATTCCGATCCGACCCATGTGGGTTAATAATTTGTCTCGACCAATGTGATACATAAACATTTTTAGGTTTTCTGTGAGAGGGAGTGAGAGATTTACTTTTGAAGAGAGATGAAAACTTAGGCATTTTCCTCCAAAATTGTAAGTTGTAACTATTTGCAATAATTTTATATTGATTATAGGGCAGATTGAATCCCGCCCTACAGAGTAGACTTTATCAAACCACGTAAATCTCTATTTTTGTGTCTTAGAAAAAATCTTCTAACATCCCTCCTAATTTGCTTAACTGACACATATATCTCGGTAATTTCAAAAATGACACAGATCTTCTTTTATCTTAGGTTTCATTAACAAAAAATTCAGAACAATTAAATTTCAAAGTGACACCATTTAAATAATATGTAAGACCAAAACTACCATAATTAATGATGTAATGTAAACTATGATGTGTGCAAGACTTAATATTTCAGATGTTATTTGTATGTTTAGCATGTACACGCATTACCCTGGGAAATAACATTGGGACGTTGTGAGTTGGATTTTGAAACAACTTTAAGTTAGAGCTGGTTGCTTTCGTCTTTGACAGAGATGATAGGTCTAGCAGCATTTATTTGATATGTGGGTTCAGAGAGGTCATTTAGTATGTGGGTTGGTTGTGGACTTGGAGATTGCATGGGAGAAGGTGGAGGTATTCTGTGACAGTCAGAGTGTTATACGCTTGTCAAAAAACTAAGTTCATCGTTCTCAATTCATCATTCGAGTAAAACACATATCGACATTCAATTTCACTTTATCCAAGAAGTTGTGTACGAATGAGAGATCCTTTTTCAAAATATTAGAACTATAGATAAGCTAGTAGATATGCTCACGAAGGTGATGACTGAGGTCAAGTTCAAGTATTGTGTAGACTTGATCAATATATTTCATGTTCGAGCACCCTCTGAGTATGGCGTCCAAGTGTAAATCTAAAGGTGGCTTGATCTTCTCACTTTGTCTTTCAGATGGATTAGTGGAATTCCAGCCAATGTGGAGATTATTGGGTTCAGTTTTAATTTCAATATGATCCGTGTGGGTAAATATTTTGTCTCGACCAATGCGATATATAAACCTAATATTTTTTAGGTTTCATGTGAGAGAGGGGAAAGACATTTGCTTTTAAAGAGAGAAGAAAACTTACGCATTTCCTCTAATTTATAAGTTGTAACCATTTGTAATATTTTTAGATTTTGATTGTAGTCAAGATTAAACACGGCCTCATGGATTAGTACGCTTTGCCAAACCTCGTAAATCTCTAGTTTTTTTTAATGAAATGGTTAACATACTTTTTGTAATTTATGTCGGCATTTTTACGGACCATGTTTGGAATGTAATTTTGTCATTTTCTGATATATGTGTCACATGTGTGCATATGTTATATTTCTTTCATTATTTCTATTGAAGCATGAGTTTTACTTTATTACAAATTCAGTCTTTTCTTATCACTCATCCGAATTAATTAATAATAAAAATTACACACAAATCCAAAAAGTCACCCCACAATAAATTTCTAAAATCTTAGATTCTTAGAGTACGTTGTCGGTCCCATAAATGAACGCCTTTATAATCCTTATAAAATTTTATTAAGAGAGTACACATATTCTCTATTCTGAAATAAATGTGATATTACATAAAAAACACTGTCTGTCGAGAAAGCAGTGGATGAGTTGGAGGAGTAGTCAGAAATGGATAAGTGTTGCCTATCAATTTTTCTCATTGAAACAAAAGTAGTGTAAAATTATGCATTTGAGAGGCCAATAAACTTTTATAAAGGGAATACTAACTTTTGATAATCCACAGTCTCAAAAATTCTCAGACAAGATCTTGTCATAGTCAGAGAAACAGTAGTGTGTAAGGATTAGGATTCTTTGAATAACATCGCGAGAAAGGATCGTGTTGGGTATTAATCTAATCACCATATACAATACAAAAGTTTTTTTAATTATTTTTAAATAGACCCATAACATTAGAAATAAAACTACAATACCCCAAACTAGTAACTTTCGTCGCTGCTTGAGTGATTTAGAACTCAGTAACTTTTATTTCTAATGCATCAGAGGGGAACCGGATTTTTTTTTGTTATTACGCAATGAGATTTTTTGTCGTTATTAGACAACGACAGAGATACATATTTAATCTGATCGTTCAACCACATCTAAACGGATCAGATCTATTAAGAAAAATAAAAAAAATTAAAAATTAAAATTTTAATACAAAAGTAATTGAATCAGATCTAGATTATTTAAATCTGATTAAACGATCAAATTTGAGTCAACTATTATTTCTGTCGTTACCTAGTAATGATAGAGAAATCATTTTTGCATGAGATGTGATAATTAAATGGTTTGAGTAGGGTATATGCTCATGTCAGAGATGGAAGAACTTAGCTATGATTTTGAGTTTTGTGTTGGAATCAAACTAGTTGTTGTTTGATTGTTTAGGTTAATAGGAAATGTATCCCGCTGTTGATGCTATAGTGTAAAGTAAGATTAGAATAGGGATGGTTTAAAATTTTCTTATTTACCGAGAATTTTATTTTAATTAGTTTGATTCTTAAGATGAAAGTTATTGTAAGCGAGAGGAGAAGAACTACTTAAACGTGGTTTTAATAAATGCTTTTGCAATAAAAATGACCCAAATTTTAAATGAGTAAGTGCATGCTGATGTGTGGTGTGTCACAAAATTGCCATTTAGACTATTATGCATGCTAGGGCTGTACCAAGTTGGCTGGATCGTTTCCATTATTAATGCCCGTTTCCAACAAATACGACGGTTCCTGAAGCCCCGTCGTTTTAACATATTTTAATATGATGATTTTATATCAACTGTCGTAGTAGCTTTTCAAATGACAATGTTGTTTTTCTGCGTCCGATTATTTATGATCAATCATACCTATTTTTGTATAATTGTTGTGAAAAAACCATTTTTCTAATAGTGTGCTCGAGTAAATTTCTAACTTTTTGTCTATCTCCATCAGAATAAATTAATTTATTCATTCTTTTAGGTTATATAAATCTGATAAACCCTCTCCAATCTTCACTTTAATAAATATGTAGTTAAAGAAAGATAATTTTAATATTTATAGAAACTGAAATTATAAACTTTACTTATGATATACATAAAGCAACGTTTGAAAATAAATTATGTCAGAATATATTAAAATGAATTAGAATGGCGTAGTGATGACCATGTGTCAATCCAATCAGCAGTAAAGGTGAGTAAGTTTTCCAAGTCAACCTACATAACCTGTCTTGACAGCATGGTTTAGTGAAGTAATTCTGTGAAGCTCGTGGAGTTAGTTTTTTTGTCACAAGTCTTGTTCGTTTGTGCTGTTAGTTTATTGTTAGTAGCTAACTAATTGTAGTTCAAGCTTGACCATAAGCTCTTGTAATCTTGGTTACAATAAATGCATATGAGATCAAGCTTAGCAAGTTTGCGAAGCTGATCAAATTCTTCTTGCAATCTTCTATCTCTTTCAGCTTTTTTATGGTACTAGAGCCTATAAAGGACAAGCGTCTATGGCTGAAAACTCAAACTCGAACAATAGTAGCAGCATCTTAAACACTGCGAGTAATGCATCAAACTCACACAATGTATTCATAAATACACTGAATAACTCTCTGTTAGTTAAATTGGACATGAGAAACTACATCTTGTGGAAGTCACAAGCTATACCTTCCATTATAGGGCACGAGTTAGAAGACATTGTGTTTAAGACCAAGAAAAAACCTTGTTAATGGAGACAAGAACACAAAGTATGCTGCGTGAGTTAGAAAAGACAAATTGTTGCTTAGGTAGGTCAGATCATCCATGACTGAAGGATTCCAAGGCACAGTGACTCAATACAGTACATCTGAAGAAGTGTGGAGTTCCCTTGAAAGAAATTTCGCAAGCCAATCTAAGGCCAAGATGATGCAACTCAGGAATATGCTTCAAACCTGCAAGAAAGGTAATTTGTCTATTATTGATTATTGTGACAAATTTAGGAGTATTGGAGATAGTTCGGTAGCTACTGGTCAACCTATAAATGAACAAGAAATGGTGTTATACATGATGAATGGACTAGGACTAGAATATGATTTTGTTGTGGTTAATATCACTACAGGAATTGAAGACTTGGGAGGAAAGTACAATCTCTTTTACTTTGTCATGAAAGTAGAATAGAGAAACAATTAACTGAAAATGAAATTATTATGAAGCAAAGTGCTAATGTTGTTTCAAGTGATTTTAACAAGAAGTTTGAGCAAGGAAATCATTATGGTTCAAACCAGAATTATTATATGAATCAAGGAAGATATGGTCAAGGCAACAATCTTCAAGGTAATACAGGGAACTTTAATCAAAGAAGATGAGGCAGATGTGGTAGATGCTGCCAAACATGATAATATGCTAGGTTTGTGAAAAACCTGGTCAATCAGCATGTGTTTGTTACTTTAGATATGAAAGGAGCAATAACTCAGCAAGATTTTAACCTCAGTCTCAGCAAAACTATTCAAGTTACATTGTACATGCTGCATATATGGCTTCACCTTCAGGTTATATAACTTCATATAGTCAGTTTGTGATAATGCTTGGTATGCTGACAGTGCAAGAACCAAAAACGTTACTGTAGATTTGAGCAACCTAAGTGTGTCACAAGAGTACAATGGTGCGAAGAGGCTAACAGTTAGAAATGGTAAGACTTTGTTTATTTCTCATATTGGTTCTAGCTTTTTACCCTAAAAAACCTACCCTTTAAAAATAAACTACATTACTTAGAGTACTTGAGATTAAAAAGAATTTTATAAGCATATCTAAACTAACACAAGACAATAATATCTTTATAGAATTTCATGCTAATGTTTTCTTTTTTAAGGACAAGGTAACAGAAACACTACTCTTGGAAGGGAGACTTAAAGATGGGTTGTATCTATTGCAATATCCAAGAATAAAGCCTTTCTTCACAAAATTGTTTTCTTCTAACAAAACCAGCAAGAAATGTGTCAAATGTCATTGTTCAATCTTGTTCTAGTAAAGTCTGTAATTCCCTACCTAGTTATGTTTATATAAAAAACTCTTTGATTGACGATTCTAAGTCTTGTAATTCTATAAAAGACTTATCCTTTTATTGTACTTCACTTGATACTAAAAAAAAGATTCTAAGTGTTCTGTTCTTCCTATTAAACATTGTCTATGTTATAATGCTTCTATTGAGAATACTTCAAAAATTAGCCAAGTTGAGTTGTTGAGTGCACAATCTAGTAAAAAACAAAGTTATTCTGATACACCAGAACATAACAAAGACCGTTATATGGCACAAAAGGCCTGCACACCCCTCACATAAGGTTTTGTGCAAATATTTGCAATCTGTCAACTTAAAAGCTCCCAAACAAACTACCTTTTTTCTGCAATTCCTGTCATATAGGCGAAAGCCACACTCTACCCTTTCCCAAATTTGATTTTAAAACCAAAAAACCATTAGAATCCATCCATGCTTATGTATGGGGACCAATTACTGTCCAATCCAAAGATGGTTATAGGTTATATCAGCTTTCTAAATGATTTCAATAGGTTTTATTGGTTTTTTTTTCTTAAGCTAAAATCGGAAGCATATCAGACATTTGTTATCATCAAAAAGCTTGTAGAAAAAGAATTTGAAATGCATATAAAGAATGTTTAAACTGATACGGATGGGGAGTTTAGACCTCTAGCCAAATTTCTTCAAGACCAAGGGATTCTTTTCATGCATCCCTGCCCACATGTGCACCAACATAATGGAAAAATTTAGAGGAAACATAGGCATATTTTCGAGACAGGGTCAACCTTACTTGCTCAAGCCAATATCCTCTCAAATTCTGGTGGGAGGCATTCCAAGTTGTTGTCTACACTATAAACATACTTCCAACACCAATTTTGTATTTATCCTCTCCTTACTAAGCTTTATATAATAAGGTGTCTGATTTAAACTTCCTAAGAACCTTTGGATGTACCTTCTTTCCTCGTTTAAGGCCATATAACAGCCATAAATTTGATTTTCATTTAGATTGTGCTTAATT
Source organism: Datisca glomerata (assembly GCA_003255025.1). Taxonomy (NCBI): domain Eukaryota; kingdom Viridiplantae; phylum Streptophyta; class Magnoliopsida; order Cucurbitales; family Datiscaceae; genus Datisca; species Datisca glomerata. The sequence goes on from QANY01001767.1 coordinate 140,529, forward strand.
CAAGGTCACTCTCAAAATCACAAAGGATATAGGTGTTTGCATCATACTGGAAGGGAATACATCACCAAAACTGTGATTTTTAATGAAAGTGTCTTTCCCTACTCTGCAATATTTACTAAACTTTCATAAAATCTCAATTATTACCCACTTCCTAGCTTGACTTCTTCTATGCACACTACTTCCACTAAGTGTGTAACTCCTGCATTGAAACAAAATCTAGATAATGTAGAAGAATCCCCATTTGGAAGCTCTACTTCAGCAAGTGTTCTCGGAACTGAGCCAGCTTCACCATATGAGCATTTATAAAGTAATTTTAACAATATTCAACTACCTTATGGTCCAAATCTAAATTCCAGTGATTTTCTTTCTATTACTGGTGTTTTAACTATTTTTTCCCTTTTGTCAATGTGATACACCAACTACTACTGAAATCACCCAAAACACTCACCACATGACTACTAGATCCAAAAATGGAGTGTTGAAACCCGAAGCTTTCAATGTAACCAAACAACATTTTTCTAGATCTAAAATTCCTTCAGAACCTACATTTGTTAAACAAGATCTTACATGTTCCAACTAGAGACAAGCCATGCATGATGAGCATACTACACTAATGAGGACTGGTACATGGAAGCTAGTGCTTTATACAACTGGCATGTCTCTGGTAGGGAACAAATGAGTTTTTAAAGTAAAAATGAATCTCAATGGTAGTGTTTAGAGGTATAAAGCAAAGTTAGTGGCCATGAAGTTTCACCAAACCCCTAGTATAGGACTTCACTGAAACTTTCAGTCAAGTTGGAAAGCCCACAACAATGAGAGTCATTCTACACTTGGTAGCCATTCTACACTTAGCAGCCATTCTACACTTGGCAGTGATGCATAATGAAACTATGTATATGACACAACCTGGGTGATTTATTGATTTAGAAAAACCAACACAGGCTTGTAAGCTGCAAAAAGCTTTATATGATCTTAAGCAAGCTCCAAGAGCTTGGTATGACATGCTAAGAACATCACTGCCTCAATGGGGCTTTGTGAACTCAAAATCAAATACTTCTTTGTTCTTTCTGTATTCTAGACAGAACACACCGTACCTACTAGTCTATGCTGATGATATATTAATCATTGAAAATAGTACTGGTCTTCTACAATATTTTATTGACAAGTTACATGCAACTTATGCTCTAAAAGGTCTTGGAGATCTTCACTACTTTCTTGGTATTAAGGTAACAAAAGTAAACAAGGGATGCATCACAGTCTATCCAAAAACATCTCAGACTTGCTTAGAAGGACCAAAATGGATGGGGTAAAGGCTGCATCTTCACCTGCCAATAATTCAATAAAGCTCTCTCTCAATATAGGAGATCAAATGTCTGATATAACTCTTTACAGGAGTACAATTGGAGCCTTGCAGTACCTTTCCATCACAAGGCCATATATTGCATTCATTATAAACTGACTTAGCCAATTCCTGCACAAACCTATTAATGTGCACTGGCAGGCCTATAAGAGAGTCATTAGGTACCATACATGAAGGTTTGATCATCAAATCATCAACTTCACTCACAGTTACTGCTTATTTAGATGTAGATTGGGCAAGTAAAGTTGAGACGTGAAATCAACAGGGGGTTATCTTATTTTGCTTGGAGGAAACCTCATGTCTTGCTCATCCAAGAAGCAGCATATTACCTCTAGATCGAGCATAGAGAGTGAATACATGTCAATGGAAAATTCTACTGTTGAAATCCCGTGGTTTTTAAACTTACTCAATGAATTGAAGTTATTTGTTACCCAAGCTCCAATTCTCTGGTGTGACAACATTAGTCCCATTGCTCTTGTCTTTAACCCTATTCTTCATACCAGGATAAAGCACATTGAATTGGATGTGCACTTCATTCGGGATAAGGTGCAACAGAAAGCTTTTGATATCAAGTATGTTCCATCAACTGAACAACTAGTTAATGTACTGGCCAAGACAATTTCAACTCCATGTTTTTTGTATCTTAAAAGCAAGCTAAATGTCTTTATATCCCCCTTTAGCTTAAGGGAGGATGATAAACCATGTGTCAATCCAGTCACCAGCAAAGGTGAGTAAGCTTTCCAAGTCAGCCTGCCCAACCTATCTTGACAACATGGTTTAGTGAAGTACTTCTGTGAAGCTCATGGAGTTAGTTTTCTGTACAAGGCTTGTTAGTTTGAGTTGTTAGCCTATTATTAGTAGCTAACTAATTGTAGTTCAAGCGTGACCATAAGCTCTTGCAATCTTGATTACTATAAATGCATATGAGATCAAGCTTAGCAAGTTTCTGAAGCTGATCAGATTCTTCCTGCAATCTTCTATCTCTTTCAGCTTCTTTATGTAGAAATGTTTATCATATCATATTTTAGAAAATTATATAAAACTTGCATAAGTGATTACAGAATGTGGGAAAATTAAAGAACGTTAAACTTAATATATATTGAACATTTATAATCATAATAGTAATATTTATATATTAAACTATAACATAATATGATTACATCTCTTAGACGTCCAATGTATACTCCTCTTTCAACTAATTTAGTTACACATTACACCATTACACCTAAACATGTGACTTTACAGTAAATTATTAATCTAATACAATACAATCCAATAAAGCCCTAAAGCTAAGATAGTGCATGCAAAGAAGGGATTGGACTACAGAAAAAGTGCCTACCTCGTGCCAGAGGAATGCCTTCTCAACTATTAAGCAAAGTGGCACAGTTTCATTCGCAAAATATATTAGCTTCCAAATGTTAAAATATAGAAGAAATTAAAACAGGGAAAAAGAGAAAAGAAAATGAAGTATTTTATTATTCCCAAAATGCATTTCTACTTTCTCTCTCACTTTCTTTAATTTCTTTGTCTCTGTGCTATTAGGTATATGATCCAATCATTCTAATAGTAGAAAGAAGATCTTCAGATGATGTCGGAGAATAATATAAGATAGTGTGTTAAAAGCTGTCTTGTTATAAATAAAAAGCTTCATTCGCGAATGCAATATTGGAAAAGAGAATTTCTTCCCTTTTCTCTTTCTCCAGTCTTTTTTTCCTTTCACACGGTCTTTTTCTCTTTATTTTTCCAAAAATAGTTTTCGAAAGAAAGTTTATCAGAAAGTTCAGTTGTTGTTTCTGCTGACGTCTATAAATTTAAATCCATTGTTAATGGAACTTTTCTTAGTTGTTAAGCTAGATTTTGGCATGTTTACTGCAGTTGAAATATGATGCTAATTTTTACGAGCCTCTTGAATATTCTCAAAGTTGTAGACTTTATTAGAGTATTATAGAATTGGAAGTCGCAATGGAGTAAGCACTGCTACAAAAGATGGTTTTAAAGACGGCGATTCAGTACTGTCGTTGTTTGCTTACTATGGCAGTGAAAATATTAGATCTTCACCAAATACGACTGTAGCGAAAGATTTCTAGTTTTGCCGATGACAAAACATTGTTGTCTTAATTAGGGCCGGCTCAATAGTTTATGAGACCCTAGGGGAAAAGAAATTTTAACGTATATGTTCCTTTAATTATAAAAATTCAATTAAACTAATGTCTTAAATTGTGAAAAAACTAAACATACCATAGTTATATAGTGTAAAAAGAGATGATATATAGCACTGAGTATTTGTAGAATTCATAAAAATATATTTAACTTTATTAAAAAAATTTATAATTACTTCAAACTTTAGTTAATAATATATTTTGACCGATAAAATGAAATAGTGTGGGTAATTCTTTAATTTTAATATTTATGAATGATAATTAAGGAATCACATAAAATAGTGTGGGCAATTTATGTTAAAAATATTTATCCCTTTTTGTCTCATTTATATATACATAGATATCTAATATAGATGGGTAGATAAGAAAGTCTTTATTCATATTGTTAAGAGAATTCTCGGACAACTAATGGCACGACATCACATGGCATGCCATGACAGACATTTCTAATTAAACTCCAAGAGGAATTGAAGAGATGAGCTCCTAAAAGGGAAGGAACCGACCTGACTGGGTCGGCCTCCAAAGGGGCTCAGGAAATATCGACCAACGTGAACTAGGAGGCTCTGACGAGAAGGTCTAGCGCAGGAGCTCGACTTGCCCTGCGATAGACATCATCATTATTCGTCGAAAGTAGCGCTCCACGTGACATTTTACCATCTACAACAGGCACCGATTGACTTCAAATCACCATGATGAAGTGTCGAGTTAGCCACCAAATAGTCACATCAACCACGTCTGGAAGGACAAAAGGAAAATCATTACTTAATGCATGTCAGCTCTAGGGACAAAGGCATTTAATGCTGCCCCCAGCTCGTCATTTCAATAAAGGTCGTTACCTCACCCAAAACTTATTCGACATGCATCCCTATCCTAAGGTCAGGTATAAATACACCCTCTATAGACAATATACGTAACTTTCTCCTAAAGAAAATTCTGCCAAATTTTCTCTAGGATATTGACTTAAAAATCAGATACTCTTCAATGAGAAAATCACTCCTGGTTCTTTTCATCTTTAGAGTTCTTCCTTTGTGTTGTACAGATTTTGGGGAGAGTGGATCCCTACGTGGAGGGGAGATATTACGCCACCTCAGGGTAGAGATTTTTTATAACAACAGTTGGCGCCGTCTGTGGGAAAGATAACAAAGTTGGTCGTCCCCTTCCAAACCATTGAAGTAGTTCACTCCGTGAAGGCATAATCAGTCTGGCATCCTCAAATCACTCTGATGAAATTCATAATGAGTGGGAAGAAGAAAAGGAGGAACCACTCTCCTCTTCACTGGGAGAAGAACATACCATCGCCACTTTGGTCACGCTGGGAAAAAAGAAAAAATCAGTGAGTTCTCTCTCCAAGGTGGTCAAGAAAATGATAAGAGAAATGGTGACCCTCACTAAATCTATCCCAACCTCCTTCTAGTAAGGCCTTTCCCAGTTTCCTATGGATTCTACCCCCCAGAAGCATAAGGAATTGCCGACCGGTTTTCCCACGATAAGGGAGCCAAGGAGGATGACTAACTAGAAAAAGGCAAGGCGGCCCCTTACATGGAAGAACAAACTAAAGGCGGGGAAGATCGCTCTACTAAAACGTGCACGGACCATTTCAACCTGGTATCTCTGCAGGTTGATAACGCTAGTATTGACATGATGGTGGCCACATTGAGGAGTGGGATCACTCCTTCCAAGATGAGGTGGTCAATGGCCAAACACGATCTTTTCTCTCTTGTTATGCTCAAAACTAGGATCCAAAAGTACATAAGTGTTGAGGAGGTGATAAGAGTTGAGAGATAACTAGAGAGGCCAAGAGCAGGAAACTCCCAGAAGGGGAAGGAATTACGAGAGGATAAACAAGCTCGTCCTTCCAAACCCTCTGACTCTACACTACCTCATTTTAGAACTGTCTGCACCTCACCGACCGACGCGACAGGAAGAATCCCTTGGCCAGCCAGTTTTCCACCTACACCCCATCAAGGCCAGGCTGGATGAAATTTTCAACATCATCCGAGACAAGAGCCTATTGAAGCTGCCCCGGGTGACACAGATGCCTGAAGAAAAGAAGGATATCATCAAGTATTACCGATATCACAGGGTTTTCGGGCACAACACAGAAGGATGCTTTAACCTTTGTGAGTAGATTGAGGCTCTGAACTAGGAGTACCTCAAGGATTTCTTTTGAAATTCACGGCGATGCGCAGCGGAAGGCGTGGTGGTGTTTTAAAAAAAATTATAAAACGATAAATGATCGCATCGTCACAGATCACAAAGATGAAAACTTCTTAATTGAAAAAATAGTTTTTCAAATCGGATCCATTACACATTTATATATTAAATCAAAGATATACATGGATATAAAATATAACTATTGTTGTCCAATCAAGCGTCCTTGCAATACAACGATCTTTCTATAACACAAACGATAGACTTCGAAATCCACACCACGATCTTCCAAGTCAATCCTTAAACACACTAGGACGTGTGTCGGCACGTAGAATATATCAAGAACACTTCTATGTCTCTAGATGTACTTAACAGATGAGATCTAAAGATTTTGGAGATGGATTAATTTGTGAGATAAAACTCTGATCGAAAAATAATTAAAAGTTCTTCATAGAGCTTTTTGATTAACTTTTTAATCTTACAGAGTTTCACCCATGATTGCAATTATGTTGTTAGCACACTGAAACCAATAGAATAATATTAATATATTTTCTAGATAATGACATATCAGATTTATATAAAATAATAAATTTTTTACAAATGTGCAATTGAAGTGTGACCCACTCTAATTGTACGGCACCACTTTAGTGTTATGCGTCACTGTAATAGTCCATGTCAATCTCTGATTCAAAATCAGTGATTGACATGTGGTAGTCCAACATGGCACGTAGCAATTTCTGTAAATTGATTATTTATTTTAATATGATAAATATCTAGATATTAGTTAATTCAAAAATTAACTTATTTGATCATCCATATCAACTAGCTTATCTGTTAGTTCAAACAACATAACTAGTTGATTCAAAATTTGAATTATTATCTCATAAATTATATATTTTATCTCATTTATTGATTAACACAAAATTAATCGATTTTATTATTTAATGATATTTTCTGAAAATTACATTAAATAATTCTTAATTAATTAAGCACATATATATATCTAATAATTATATACTTGCCACAGAAGTATATTTTCTTTTGCAAGGCAGTCCTTCTCTCTTCTCTTGAAAGAATCACACCCTAGACTGTGTATTACAGATGTGACTTGGGGACCATGGACCCATAATCCTAAGCTCCAATAAATCAGATTATTAATTAAACTCTTTAATTAAATAATTTTATTTATTAATTTCATTATTACTCCACTATAAATATAGAATTGTACTCTTAGAGATTACAGAATGTATGCACAGAGTATTCTCGTGTAGTCTATTGATATTATCATTTCATGTAGTTATGTCTTCCAATTATTGGTTTGTAAATTAGAGTTGGTTAACAATACCGTTTTACCCTTTTAATTGCCTCTTGATCCTTAAGTACCATTAATCCACTAGTGAATGACTAATTTATATTCGTATTATAAATCTGAGTCCAATAACCATTCATTTCCAAAATTAACTTTTAAAAGAACCAATATATGATTCGTTAGAAAAACTTGGATTCTAAATCTCGTAAGATCATGTTCCCAGCCATTCATATCACTGAATCTCTAAAATAAAAGTCGCTAGCATGTTTTACAAACAAGCCTTAACGAGTGAATCAAAAGATCCAGTAGATATAAGGAGTTCATGACTACTCAGGATTCAGACTCGTCTATATATGATCATCATATTAATGTGTATTAAATTTTTATGATTAATTTAAAATTAATTACAATATTAATCCACATCGGTCCTATCATATATAAATTTATTATATAAAATTCATTTAGTAAGATGTCTATCTATATCAATGATTTAAATCTAGATCACAGAAATTCATAATGCTTACTAAACCGTACTAGCAATCATTCATTAAAATTTTCATACTTTAATCAGTTATTGATAATTTTATTCATTATTTATGACCTTAATCCTCTCCCACTTATACAAGATCATAGTCTCATTAATGAATATGAAATTTTTAGATATTTATATAAATTATTCAACAATAATTTAAAAAGAACAATTATAATAAAAATGTAATTTCATTAATTTTATATTAAAAATGTTTAAACACATGTTTTGAGGGCATTATATCCAACAATCTCCTACTTTCCATAAAGTAAATGTGGCATCTCTCTCAACCTCATATTTCATCATGACCCCTCAATTGACTTCGCAGGAAGTATCTCGATAGATGGGTCAGCCAGATTCTGATCAAACGTTATCTCTATAACAGTCAGAAAACCTCAGTGTATGATCTAGACGTCGACTTTCGACCAACTTTCTCTAATTCAAAATCAGTATGTTAATTGCGATTGAGGTCTCCACCTGAATAAACAAGTATATAAATTCTCATTCTCTGGAGATACTTAAGAATGTGCTTTATTGTAATCTAATGTTCTAAACCAGAATTTGATTGATAATGATCTCTTCTTCCTAAGGTGTCTTAGGATAATGCTCATTGAAAAGGACAATTCCATGTTGGTCGGTAGTTGACCTTTCTTGAAATTTTTCATAGAGAATCTCTCCAGCACCTTATCAATATAAGGTGCATGAGAAAGTGCCAAGAGCTTGTTCTTTCTATCTCTTAGGATTTGGATGCCTAGAACATAACACGCATCTCCCAAATCTTACATTTAGAATTTCTCAGCTAACCACTTATTTACTTTTGACAAAATTTCTACATCATTCACAATAAGTAGAATATCGTCAACATAAAGAACTATTAAAATCATTATCTTATCTTTGATGTATTTATAAACACAAGCTTCATCAACATTTCGCTCGAAGCCATATGATTAATAATCTCATCAAATGGTAAGATTCCAAGATCTAGATGCTTGCTTTAATCCATATGATTAATAATCTCATAGAAAATAAGATTTTAAGATCTAGATGCTTGCTTTAAATCCATTAATGGATTTAAGAAACTTGCATATTTTCTTATCTTGTCCCTTTTTCACGAACTCTTCAGGTTGCATCATATTGATACTTTTTTCAAGAGAGCAATTCAGAAAAGATTTCTTCACATCCATTTGTCATATTTCATAGTCTAAACTAGCAGCTATGGATAAAAGGATGCGAATGGATTTTAGCATGACTACGGGAGAGAATGTCTCTTCATAATCAACTCCTTCCTTTTGTGCATATCATTTGGCTACCAGGAGTACCTTAAAAGTCTCTACTTTCCCATCTGCGCCTCTTTTCTTCTTGAAGATCCATTTACATCAAATGGATATGATATCTTCAGGTGGATCTATAAGTTCCCAAATAGAATTGGAATACTTTGATTCCATTTCTTGGTTCATGGCATCTTACCATTTCTTCTTATCAGAATCTCCCATCACCTTTTTAAAGGTTAATGGATCGTCCTTATCAGTATCAAACACTAAGACATGTGCCTCTAGTTCATAGCGAATAGGTTTTCTTACAAATCTGCCACTACGATGTTGCATCGGGTTTCCTGAACAGGAACGGTGATTTCTGTGATTTTTCGTTTATTGGTTAATGATGAAGGTGGTATGATGTCATCGGATGCTAATTCTTCGAGAACTACTTTGCTCTGAGGTTTGTAACTTTCCATATAGTCCTATTCAAGGAAATTGGAATTTGTAGATACAAACACCTTTTGATCCTTGTGACTATAAAAGTACACACCTCTTATTTCTAGAGTATAGCCAACAACAAACTACAGACCTTGTGTCTAACTTTCCAATCTTGGGTCTAAGAATGTGAGTTGGACACCCTCATATACAGAAATGACGCAAAATTAATTTAGAGTCATTCTATAACTCTAAAGGTATCTTGCTTACAAACTTAGAAGGCACTACATTCAAAATGTAAGTTGTTGTTTGACGTACATATCCCCAAAATGTAAATGTTAGTGATAAGTAGTTTAACATAAACCTAACCATATCTAATAGGGTTCAATTTCTCCTTTCTGAAACATCATTTTGCTGTAGTATTTTAGGTGTTGTGAGTTGAGATAGAACCCCATACTCCAACCTGTAATCCTTGAATTCCAAATCCAAGTATTCAACACCTTGATCTGATCAAAGTATTTTTAATGATTTACCTAATTTCTTCTCAGCTTCAGCTTTGAAGTCTTTAAACTTTCTAAATTTTTTTTTACTTTCTATGCATTAGGTAAGTATAACCATATCTAGAGTAATCATCAATAAAAGTGATAAAATACTCATACCCACCTCTAGCTTGTACTAACTCAAGTGGTTCTTTGACTCTTTGGCCCTTTCCTATGAAACGTCTCTTGGTAATTTTTCTCTCTATACAAGATTCACAAATATGAAGAGCCCTAACTATTAGTTCTCTCAAAGCATCATGCTTTGTTAACATGTTTAATCTACTAGATTAATATGTCTCATCCTAAGATGCCATAGATACATGTCATCATCATTATAAGAAACTCTTTATCGTTTCTTACTTTTAGGATTTGTTACTTTAAACAATTCAGAATTATTTAATGCATGTTCAGTCGGTTTATGGATATATAGTCTGTTTGAAACTTTAGCATGAAAAATATTGAATCAATTCTTTGAAATAATAAACTAATTATTAATAAAAGAAACTTCAAAATATTGTTCATGTAGTAACGAAAGAGAAATCAAATTTTTTGAAAGTCCAGGCACTACAAGAAATATGACATTATACAAGAGGTAAATATCCCCATGAAAAGTAATCCATAGGGATCATGCGGCTCCTGTGATAGCCCATCACATTAAAAGTCTATATTTTTCACGAGGCGCAATGCCTCCTGTGAAGACCCATGTGGTATCTCATTTTTTATAGAATTTTGTTACTCTTGTAGAACGTTGTTTAACCGAATTTTCGGACCCATGTTAAATGAATTCAACATGTTTTATTAATACAACATTCACAGGTATTTTATATCCTATAAAGTGAGACACCATATGGTTTATTGTTATAATCAAGTATTCATATTAAACACTTTCAAAAGATAATTTTACGTAACATAAAGAACATCAATATAATAATTTACAACATTAACATTTAATCATTTCAACAAAGTTTTACATTATTCTTTTGATCAACTTAGAAATAAATCTAACTTGAAAACTAACTTATCCTTAAAATATACAAGAAAAATATAAAAAAAATGAAATTTTGAGTCTAAAAAATGAAAAATGAAGAACCTAAGTTGAATGGTATTGTTTTGTAACAGAGTATCCAGTGCCTTTAGACCTTCCCAATGCCGAAAGAAAACACCATGAGAAGTTGTTAGTTGGTGAGTATGGAAAACAAACATATTTGCACCATTAAAAATTACATAAGTGAGGCGAATTGAGTAATGAATAGAACAATGTTAATGAATAAGAATGAGCATAATCATGACATTTTAGACCATAATAACCAAGAAAGGATGAAATGTTGAATCGCGTAATAAGGATATTGCAATTTTTAGCTAGTATGAGTTTCCCAACAAACAAACACTAATCTAACCACAACAACATCCCAAATAGTGAAAATAAAGATGCTACAGCCTGAAACACTGAAGAAAAAAAACCTTAATTAGTAAAAAATGGTGTGTTAATCATAAGCCATTGAGTAGATTTTGGCAAGTCTTTGTGAGTAATATACTAATTGCTCAGAATCGAAGTTGACCAACCCAACACATGATAAAAATTGTACTTCAAAATTTGTAAACATGGGTCAGTTTTTCTTTATTTTAATGTTATTTAACCGAAAGAGTCTCACAAAGCCAGTAATCGTTTCATATAAGATCAATTCTCTTCCAAAAATGGCAGAAAATATGGAGCTTTTCACAGCTCCCTTAAGTCAACAACTCAAGCCATTTCATATTATAGTTTTAAACTGCAGAAAAATATTATTACCAAAGAAATTAATCTTGCAAACAATGAAAATTTAAATTTAAAAAAAAGGAAGGAGGAAGCGGTTACCTGCAAGAGAGGATTTGAGCCAAGGGGATCGCTTTTGGTGCTGTGACAGTCAAACCACCATGAGTATGATGCTTGCTTCTTCATCATGTCCATCTCCACCATCTTTCAAACCTCTTCCCTCTTTTTACCTCCACCATCTTTATAAAAAATGAATGAATGGGTAATAAATAAACTAGACTATTTATATATTTCATGAATTGACGACATTCAAATCATGAATGTATAGCTTCCTGGCATTCAAAAATAATAAGACCATGTTATCCCAATAACATTTTTTTCAGTAAAGTAAGAATATTGACAAACACAATTTAACATAAATCTACAAGTTACTAGCCCTCAGACATGCTTGTTCGCAGTAAGCATCTAGTAATACAAGTTCAGAGAAGTAGGGACTGAGGAAAATATTCATGATAATAAACATCATAGACCCAAACAAAAATTGATCAGCGTTTGAATTTGTGCATGCAAGTCTGTAGAGATATACTTGAATATGGGCAAGTAGACTTGCAGCTGCTTAACAGCTTGAGACCTAGTGACCTATCTTACAACGTTTCCCTCCTTCATGATCCACGACTGGAATCTCTTGCATCTGGTATCTTCTTTCTAGTTTAGAAGTACAAATACATCTATGAAGCACAATGAAATACAGATACATGCAATAAAAATGTACTTCTCGACTAGGAGCATTAGATGTCTTTGAAGCTGAAAGCAAGCAGTGGGATATATATTGTTCTATCAGTAGTCAGTAGTACAAGAAAGATCAAGCTACTCCATGAGGCCATATTTGTAACTTCTTCTATTTTGGACCATTGTTCATATAAAATGAACAAATTGATAACCCATCAAGTTCAAATGTATTTCGTATATCCAAAAGTTGAATCATGCTCAGCTGCCATTGCAATAATTTTAGTAGAAATAAACCTCAAGTTAATAGAAACTAACATACAACAAACAAGAAGAAAAATGATCAATAAAAAACTAGACAGAGTTAAGAATGTGTAATGAATGATATAAGTTTTAACTCCTACAATAACCCGCAAGCAGACAAAAGAGACAGATCTAATTCCACCAGGAAAAAAGACTGCATCATTAAAAGTAAGAGCACTATATACTCATATAACAGTAGACACATATAATAGTATACACAGAAGAAAGCTGGGGAGATCCATACATGACAAGAAGGAATGGTATAAATAACTTGGATATAAGTAGGGTTGCCAGTAGAAAGGGCTGCAACACAAAAATAATCATATCAAGTCAGTAACAAAAACCCAACACAGTACTTACATATTTTAGGAAGTTTATTTTTAATCACACTGAAGATGAAATCTTAAAGCTCGCGATACTAGAGAAAGTCCCTGTTCCAAAGAATGCAACATTAAATAAAACCATCTACAAGCACAAAAAATGTAAGACACGAGTCAATGTTCAATAACTTGAATCTTTTATAAAAATCAAGATATAACAAAATCTGTATGGTTGTTTTGATTCTGATCCGTCAAAATCTCTTTACTCCCTGCTTCTGTACATAACATTTTTTTTCCATCTTATCTGCATAAAATATCTCAAATCAAAACAAATTCATAAAAGAGAAACAAAAAGGAAAGAACATTTAGAAAATGAGGAGATTATTAATTAATCAAGATGTAAATTTATACCTGGAAGCATGCAACGGCAACCAGAAAATTCCAAACTCCTAATTGCAAATAGTAGATGATTACCGGACACAATGACAATAAAGGACGAATAACACTCTGCAGACCGAACTCAGATAAATTCTTGTTTTCCATACAAAATTTGATTCGCATACTACACAGATAAATTCCAAATCTCTATCCCTAACAGCCATAACGATGCATATTAGGGCTTCAGAGGGGGAGAAAACATGAGTTGACAGTACTGAAAGCGCTCCACTAGTCAAGTGTTGCGATGCACTAAATTGCATATATATGAAACCCAATGCATCTCATAAAGACGAAGATGTAGGCAGTGGACAACACCCTTCCTGGCATATAATCCATAAATAATTCATAAAACAATAGTTCTGATAATAAAACATATAAGTAAAGAATCAATTCAGGCTCAATAGTAATCACCAGTTTGACAAAAATATTATTTGTTCATCCAAGTATAAGAGTCAATAACATTTTCATGAGAATTATGAGTCAATTATACTGATGAAAATTAATAACCAAATAACTCAGACTCTAACATCATATCTACAAAAATCAAAGAACAATAAAAAATCAAATCCCAAACGAAACCCAAACTTTTTAATTACATGAGAGTTTCCCAACAACTTCCGAGACTAGTGATACAACTGGAAATGGTGAAAAAGGAATCTAAAGTTTTTCGCTTAAAATGAAAATTTCACTTGCAATGCTCAAAATTTCGCATACAGGAATCATAAAAAAAGGAATCTTGATAATAACGGGAATAACAACCTTAGAACATAAGGCAAAACATCAAACAAATTGAAAGGTCAAGAACAAAGGCAAAGGATGAAGATGATAGTGAGGGAAAGTAAATAGAAAATAAAATCGAAACCAACTATTTGGAAAGTAAAGCTAAAAACACTAACTATTTCAAACTAAGATTCAAAATCAAGGGTCTACCAAAAATCAAATAAAATTTTTGAACTAGAACGAAGAACATTGCTTGAGGCGTGTCGTAGATTTATTTTGTGACCCTTTACTTACAAGGGCACCAAATAAAGCAAGCGAGACAAGAGCAGTCGATCCAATGGCAAAACCGTGAAAAATAGAGTAATCAATAACATATATCAATGATAAGGTCAGGATTTCAAAAACACTTTTTTTATCTGATCATAATATTCCTATAAGAGGACATAAGATATGTAAGATGAGAAGAAATAGTACCTTGCCAATAGCAGTAGATGTGTTACCAGCGGCATCTAAAGTGTTGGCTCTCTCACGAATCTCGTGGCTCATTCTGTCCATTTCTAAAATACCACCAGTAAAGTAGTCAATTTTTTTCTTCACTAAGAGCTCATTTTGAGATGATTATAATGTAGTTACACAACACATAGAGATTGAAGGCTGATTAAGGTTAGGGACGATCCGAGCAGTCCAACTTCTACCACTTCCTTATGAAATGGAGCCCTAGAGAACTTGAGGCACGAGTCAGTGACAAGTCTTGCAAAGAGAGAGAGAATAGATGGGGAAGAGAAGATGAGGAAGATGGATGTAGTCGTGGGAAGAGGGAGCTTAGAAAAAAGATGAGAAATGACTTTTGAATTTTTGAATCCGTGCGGCTAAAATTTTTAAGTCCCGCTCTTTCTACCTCTATTTTTAGAATACCACGTCTTTTTAGCTTTCTACCAGATTTATTTTACCATTTTTAAAAACCTTGTTAATGTATCATATTTACAAGATAGTAAAAAGAATCTTGTACTTAAATCTAGTGAAATCTCTATTTTCTTGTAGTGAGGAATAAAATAAACATTGTTCAAAACAAGAAAATTATTTCCAAAATTAAGACGGGCTATTTCCAATGCTTTCGTTGACACGAACGCACCACCGCTAACTCTCATTATCACCTCACCATCAGCAAGCTCTCTTATCGAATCAAGCATTTGCAAAGAAGAACATACATGATTAGTGGCTCCTGAATCCAATATCCAGGATGATGAATCATATTCCACTAAACAAGTTTCAAGTACAAGTAAATCATATTTACCTTTCTTTTTCTGATTGGAGAGATACTTGCTACAATTTCTCTTCCAGTGACTTATAACTCCAGAGTGGAAACACTTTCTCTTGGGTTTGATGTCGCCTTTTTCTTCTTGGCCTTGGGTGACTTTTTGGCTTAGTTTCATATTTTGTTCTTACTCTTGTCCTTGCCATTGTTCTTCTTCCTTTTGATATTCTTAACAACATTGGAAGAAGGTTTTTACTTAGCAACATTTGTCTCACCCTCTTTGGTCATACTCTTGTTGAGTGACCCAAAAGTCTGCAGTTCTTTCAACAATTTGGTCATGTTGAATTTTAACTTGTTCATAACATAGTTGGTGGTGAACATAGAAAAAGTAGGTGTGAGCGATTCAAGTATAATGTTGATTTAAGATCGCTCATCAATGGTAGCCCCATGTGTTTCTGCCTCATGCATTATATTGATCATGTTCAAAACATGTTCACACACAGAAGTACCTTTCTTCATCTTGGTTGTCATGTAGCTCTTAGTATCCTCACGACGACTTTGATCAGAATGCTACCTAAACATCCCCTATAAAGATTCCATAGTCTCATAAGCAGTTTCTATGCTTTCATGCTTGGTTCTCATAACATCATTCATGCTCACAAGCATATAGTACTTAGCTTTTTTGCTGGATCGATTCCAAGCATCAAACTTGTCCCTGACATTCTTAGGGGCATTGATAACGGGCTCCTCGGACATTCCTCAGTAAGAACAAATTTATGCTTCTCACAAATTAATATCAAGTTTAAATTTGACTTCCATCTCATGAAATTATCATCATTTAATTTCTCAAGTATAAGTAAAGTAGTACTAAGGTTTTCATGGTAGACATAATAATAAATGAAAAAGAAAACATACATAATTCAATATAATTGAAATAAATATAAAAATTTTGAAAAGTAAACGTGATGCATAAATGCAACATATGAGACACATAAATTTAACATTTACTAATCCATGATAAGACAACCTAACAATTAATGTGTTGCCTTAGGGTCAATCAGATTAATTTTAGAATGTCTATGAAACATTCTCATCCTTATTAATTAAAACTCAAAATATCTCATATTTTATCTTTTAAGAATAATAATAATGTATCACTTATTTGGTCAAGTCATAATTATCCACTCAAATCTTAATGGTCACATTGTGAGTGTAACCCATTATTTTAGATTTCATGACTTAACTTAGAATATGCCGTCTTAGGGTTGGTCAAAACAAAACTACATCACTTAATCATATCTTCTTAAGAAGTTCAACCTTGATATTGATACAACTCAAAACCTTCCTTAGGAGGATGAAAAAAAGGCATCTCGAAGCTCTCAATGTACCTCATGATGTTGTACTAATAATGGAGACCATAGCTTACATTGACATGTCAACCTTCTTCCACTCACTATTTTAGGATAATGTGTTTCTATTTTAATTAATCAATTAATTCTAAATTAATTACTAGTTAAAATAACCCTATGAATCTAAAAATTAACAATTAATCTAATCTAATTGGTCTAAGTTCATTTAATCTTCTAAAGAACCTAAGTCAAAATTAGGTAAACTTAAAATAACTAATTAATTACATTCATCAAACTTTAATAAAACTCTTTTAATAAAATTGGTTATCCTAAATGTTCCTATAACCTTTAGAGTGGTGTGATTACCATATTTTAACTAATTAAAACCTAACAGTTTATACGCAATTGATTTCTCAAAACAATTTATATAAACATATTAGGAGTGTGCAAATCAATCATGTTGCTACTAATGAGATGCATGATTAAATAAAAATGTGTGGGGTTTCATGTATGACATATGATCAACTAATGCATGGTCATGTTATCAAGCAAGTCAATATATTTTTATTTAACAATAAAATAAACAAATGATGGACCGAGTGACCATTTTGGTATTTCTAAATTACAACCTTTGAAAAATAGAAATAATTACAAAGAGTACTTCAAGAATACATATTTCCCAAATCGCTCATTCTCCACTAGAGGTCCATCTTCGTAATCTTCAAGCTTCGATAAAAAATTATTTAATTAGAATAAACTATTTTTCCAAATTAAATAATCCTATTTACTATTCTTTTAAAATTAATTGAATTTGATAGTCAAAAAATAATTTGATTACTAATCAAACTTAGGTCAAACCCAATCTATTAATTTTAATTTAAAAAATTATAATTATTCTTTTAAAAATTAGATTTCAAATTTTAAAGTTCAAAATTTAAAATTTAAAATTCAAATATCAAAAATTCAAACTCAAAATTAAAATTTAAAAGATAAAGATAGAATTTGGGTTTTCGCGACACATTGCAGGGATAGAATAACACGGTATTAAGGTTTCTGTGCAACTTCCCTTGCAGTAACAACAAATGCCTTGATGATAGAACTCTCCCATCGCTACCCCCATCCACCACCGCCATCAACCAACGTCGGCGGTCCAAGCGCCGCTAGACTACCGGCGGTGTAGGTGATCGAAATCCAATTTCCGATGCCGGCGTCGGAATTCCATTGGAATTTATATTTTTTTCCTTCCTTGATCGTCTTGTACATTCTTCATCTTTTCACGATTGGAGTTTTACAACATGATATTCAAAATAAAATCACAAAAATTCTTATGCCCAAAACGGCTTACACAAGATCTAAGGAAAAAATTAAGAACAAAGTCTAAACCCAAAAGTCACCATACAATTAACGATTCATCATTAACAATACATTCAAAAAAGAAACCATTCATTCATTCATACATATCAAAATATATATTATGAACGATGCAGGAACACCCACATAATATTTAATATACAAATATATAAAGACCGCTCTGATACACATTGTTGGAATTCACGGCGACGCGTGTTGGAATGTGTGGTGGTGTTTTAAAAAAATTATAAAACGATAAATGATCGCATCATCGCAGATCCCAAAGATGAAAACTTCTTAATTAAAAAACATTTTTCGGATCGGATCTATTATTTATATATTAAATTAAAGATATACATGGATATAAAATATACCTCTTGTAGTCCAATCAAGCGTCCTTGCAATACAACGGTATTGTTATCCCACAAATGATAGATTTTTAGATCAACACCACGATCATCCAAGCCAAACCTCAAAAATACTAAGACTTGTGTGAGCACGTAGAATATATCAAGAACACTTTTATGTCTCTAGATGTACCCAACATATAAGATTTAGAAATATTCAAGAAGGATTAATTTGTAAGATAAAACTCTGATAAAAAATAATTAAAAGTTCTTCACATAGCTTTTTGATTAACATTTTAAGCTCAGAGAGTTTTACCCTTGATTGTAACTGTGTTGTTAGCACACTAAAGCCAATAGAATAATATCGATATATTTTTTAGATAATGGCATATCATATTTTTTAAGAATTTACATAAAATAAGAAATTAATTATAAATGTGCAATCGATGTGGGATCCGCTGCAATTGTACAATATGTCGTGAGGAGTCACAGTGCATCACGACACTATAGTTTCACGGTACCACTGTAGTGTCGTGAGGCACTATGTGCCCCTCCCACTATAGTGCAAGGTAGCACTATAGTAGTCCATGTCAATCTCTGATTTAAAATCTTTGATTGACATGTGACAGTCCAACATGTCATGTGAAAATTTCTATAAATTTATTATTTATTTTAATCAGATAAATATGTAGATATTAGTTAATTTAAAAATTAACTTATCTGATGATCCCTACCAACTAGCTTATTTATTAGTTTAAATAATAGATTTAGTTGACTCAAAATTAAAATTATGATCTCATAATAATTAAAAATTATCTTCATAAATTAGATATTCTATCTCACTTATAGATTAACACAAAATTAATCGACATTATTATTTAAAGATAATATCTGAAAATTACATTAGATAACTTAATTAATTAATTCTTAATTAATGAATCATACATAATAATCTCAAAATTATATACTTGCAAGTCAATCATTTTCTCATATCCTGAAATATTCACACTTTAGACTGTGTAATACAGAGATGACTTTGAGACCATAGACCGATAATCCTAAGATCTAATAAACTAGATTATTAATTAAACTCTTTAATTAAATAATTTTATTATTACTCCACTATAAACATGGAATTGCACTTGTAGAGATTACATAATGTATTTACAGAGTATTCTCGTGTAGTCCATTGATATAATCAACTTATGTAATTCTGTCATCCAATTATTCGTTCATAATTTAGAGCTAGTTAAAATTACCATTTTACCCTTCTACATTCCTCTTGATCCTTAAGTATCATTAATCCACTGTGAATGGCTAATTTATAATCGCATTATAAATTTAAGCTCAATAACCATTCAACTCTAACGATAACACTTAAGAGAACCAATTTACGATCCGTTAGGAAAGCTTAGATTTCAAATCTTATAAAATCATGTTCCCAGCCATTCATATCACTGAATCTGAAAAAAAAGTCCCTAGCCTATTTTACAAACAAACTTTAACGAGTGAATCAATAGATCCAGTAGACATGCATAAGAGTTCTTTATTACTCAAGATTCAGACTGATCTACATGTGATCATCAGATTGATGTGTATTAAATCTTTATGATAAATATCAAGTTAATAAAGTATTAATCCACATTGGTCATGTCATACATAATATTATTATATAAAGTACATTCACTAAGATTATTATCTACATCAATGATCCGGATCTAGATCACATATATTTATAATGCTTACTGAATCGTACTAGCAACCATTCATTAAATATTACATATTTTAATGTGTTGCTAACAATTTTATTCATTATCTATAACCTTAATCCTCCCTTACTTATAAAAGATCATAGTCTCAATAATGAATATGGAATTTTCAGATATTTACATAAATTATTCAACAATAATTTAAAAGAACAATTATAAGAAAAATGTAATTTCATTAATTTCATATTAAAAATGTTTAAACACATGCTTTGAGGACACTATGCCCAAAAAAATTCATGGCTGGTCGTAGGAACCGTAGGGACAACAGCCCCTCTAGATAAGAGAGAAGGGTGGAGAGGCAACCTGAGTAGAGAGTTGTCCAACCCTGTGGCCCCATCCCAGAAATCAAGAACATATTTAGGGGTCTAAGTGCTCCAGACTCCTACCGGAAGAGGAAGACATCTGCTCGAGAGGCGCGACCTCCAATGGTTTTTAGTGCCCCCCCACGACCCCTCAGGCCAAGGCAGAAGAGGCAATCATGTTCACCGAGGAGTAGCAACAAGATTCATCAACCGCTTGTTAAGAGCTGGTCATTTCCTTGGGGATCACAAACATTAAGGTCTGACGGACCCTGGTAGACGAAGGGAGCTCAACCGACGCCCTGAACTACTTGACTTTCATGCAGATGGGATTAGACCCCAAACACCTTTGTCCATGCTCGGCCCCTTAGTAGAATTCAGTGGACATGAGAACAACCCCGAAGGAGTGATGGAGCTTCCTGTGACCCTCGATACAGCCTCGCAGTTCACCACCAAGCTAATGGAGTTTACGGTGGTAAGATGCAATGATGTGTACAACGCCATCCTCGGTAGGCCCGCCATTCATAACTTAAAGGAAGTCCCCTCCATGTATCACAGGGTAATGAAGTTCCCCACCCCGCAGGCGTAGGATCAGTGGGGGGGACCAGAAGACATCGAGGGTATGCTGCACCACTGCCGTCAAGAGGAAGGAGTTTACAATGGCAGAGGAACCAGTCCAAGAAGGAATAACACCCGCTACGAAATAAAAAGGGGTGAATTGTAATTACATGAGGTTTGATCAATGAAGAATCTGTTTCACCATGAAAGATTAAAGGAAAAAGTGATAACTGAGGCAGTGCTCTTCCCCACCAGTCGGGATTAAAAAGTGATGTCTATCGAGCACACCAGCTCATCAAACGATAAATGAGCTCTAGTCAGAACGCAACTTTATGACTAGATCCCACAAAATAAAAAGTGATGAATGACAAGGCACTTTAGCTGGCCAGTCAGGATTTAAAAAAATGCTGACTAACAAGGCGTTTTAGCCGGCCAGTCGAGATTAAACAAAAAAATGATGATTGGCTAGGCACTTTAGCCGGCTAGTCGGGATTAAAAAGTAATGACTAGAGTGGTGCTCTAGCCTCCTAGTCGAGGTCAAAAAGTTATGTACGTCGAGCACACCAGCTCGTCAGATGGGAAATGGGCTTTGGTTGGAGCAGAAATGCTTGACTAGACTCCACCAAAAAAAGTGATGACTGGCAATGCGCTTTAGTCAGCCAGTCAGGATTATACAAAAAGTGATGACTACAAGACGCTTTAACCAGTCAGTCAGGATTAAAAAGTGATGATTGGCCTGATGCTCTAGCCCGCCAATCGGGATCAAAAAGTGATGTCTATCGAAGCACATCAGCTCCTCAAACGGTAAGGAACTTCAGAAAAAGGTAGGAATATCCAAAAAAAACTAGGAGGAAAAGAGGAAAAACTCTGGCCTGAGTAGAGGATGGCTAAAAAATGCCTGGGAAGAAAAAGTGAGGCTCGCTACTGAGTGGGAAAGCATGGATAAAACGCTAACAAAAGGAAGGGGTGGTGTGATTTGTCCCGACATGCCCGAGCAAGAATTCTCAATCAAGAATTAAGGGAATGGAAACCATGCCCATTCCTTCACCCTACAAAAGGAAAAAAATACCTCAACCAAGACAGAGGCACCTAGGTTAACGCTAGTAGGAGTTTTGAACAGGTTTACTCCAACAAGACCTAACACTGTGGGGGGTAATGTGACCCCCTAGGGATTCGATGAAGTTGTTCAACCCGACCCCTTCTAAAGGGGGCAACTCACTTAGAAGAAAAATTGTAAGTTAACATGGTAAAAGACAGGCTAAAGGTCAGTGATTCCCCGCTATTGAAGACAGATAAGTAATAATAGGGAGAAGATAAGTTGAGAACCATATATGGGCAAAAGAATAAGGCATTAAGCCTGAGCTAGAACTTACGTCAAGGGTGTGCTCTATGGAGCTATCTGGGAACCCTACCCTGAGCCTGTCCCAGAGGGAAATCCCCTCTCGGGATCGATGTGCTTAGACACCCAATCCAGTACCCTGGCTACTTCACTTCAAGCTCAAGCTTAGGCCTCGGGATTTTCTCCCCCTCTGGAATCATTGGACCATTACGCTTATGGCCAGAATGGGACGGTTGCTTCCCAGAACCTGACACATTAGAGTCTCAGATCGGAGGGGAGGACATGGCAATTGTCTGGGGCGGGGTGAAAGGCCGAGGAGACCAAGAGGAGCACCGGGGAGTCCCCTGGATGTTGCCAGAATGTAACATGATTTTCCTAGGATGAGGAATAACGGGCGAAATCGGTGGTGGTGCCCTGCCAACCAGAGATTAAGGAATGGGAAGGCGAGATACAGAGGAAGCTGTTTTCCCTTTTGACCGCTCCAAAGCCTTGGAATGGAGCTCATCCATCTTCTGTATCTTGGAGATGTCGAGTTCTTTTCTTTGCTTCTTAGAAAAAAAGCTTTCCATGATGATTGCTACAAAGAAGAAATCACAATTACAAAAGGTAAGATGAAAAAGGTAACAACAAAAGCCGGAAAGTGATTGAGGGTTATACTCATACCAATAGAAGAATCCTCCAAGCAGTTCTAGACAGGACGGTTGACAGTGACATCCTCTGGAGGGTCCAAATACAAGTCCATTTGGAACAGAAAATTTGGCTTGAGAAATGCCTTGTAAGCACGAGTCTCAATAGGATGCTCAGCCAGACATGAAATCTGGGACATGAGGTAGGTGGAAAATTTCTCTGACCTGCTTTTGGTAGTTGGAAGGAGAATAAGGAAAGGTAAGTGACCAAGGTGAACAATAAGCCTGTGCTATCCCTTATGAAAACATAAATTTACCTACGACCCTGAAGACACGAGGGACTTGGGGCGCAGACTCCGGAACCCCATGATGGTTGTCCTAGAGCCCAGAAATCACAAACCAGCAATTTTGTAGTCTTTGTACCTGGAGGGAATCCAACTCACGATTCCCTTTGCTTCTCCAATACGGCTGCTAAGGTAGTACCAACCTAGGACATAAGGAGGAACCTCCACCACCTTGTTCTTGGGAAGTGATTTCGACTAGAACATGAAATTGAGCTCATCCAGAGTTAACTCCTCATCGAGGTGCAACCTCCAGAGAACCCAACAACTAATTAGAGCCTTCCAGGAGTTTGTTAGGAGTTGGGCCATGGCAATACCCATTGAGGAGAACCACTCCCTTAGGAAAGAATGTCGATGGAACCTCAACACACACTCTAATGAGGCAGATACAATCCACTCCCCCCATGTCTTGGAGCACTAACCTTATTTCCCTCCTCAGGCAGCCGCAGTTAGACGTAATTGGGGATATGGTAAGCTTTCTGAATTTTTCCTATGTCATCTTCAGATAACGAGGAGGGAATATCGGTGACCCCCCATCGATAAGGAATTTCAATCGATAGGGTAGCATCCTCCATACAGTCTACGCACCCCCCAAAACCTTGAAGTGTGATAAAAATCCAAGAGACAAATAACATAAAAGAAAAACCCAAATAAGGAGAGACTGACTTACCACAGTAGATCAGCGATGAGGAACTAATGGCGACATGGGGAAGAAATGACATGCGGGGCATCTTTTAAGGTAATGAGCAGGAATGTACGAGGTTGAGTTAGTAGGAGGTGCGGCCACACTTTGAAGGAAAACATGATAGCGGCAAGGACATGGGATGAAGAAAGAAAGGCCATCGATTATAAAGGGTAACTCCCATCTCTACTAGGTGAATGAATTTCAAAAGAAAGAGTTTTAGAATATCTTGAGGGCAAAAATGTTGGAGGGAAAAAGGAAGGGAAGGACTAACCGTTGCATCGATCCAACGGTCCAGATGATGTCCAATTATGGGTGAATGGGGTGAGCTTAGATGTTCGAGTGACATGAATTTGAAGGAACGATAGGAGACATTGAAGTGTTAAGGGTCACGTTCTCCCTTCCCCGATGCATCTGTAAGCAATCCTCATTACCTCCCCAGAGTGAAACCAATATTAAGAATTCAAGAAAAATAAGGCCACACGCGTGCCCATAAAAAGACGACCATGAAGCGATCTCGAAGAACCTGAAACAAAGGAGTCTTAAGACCTGGGTGGGTGGAACCCACCAATTCTTTAATTGGAGATAACTGTTATGGGGATTCTCAGACTACCAATGGAACGACACCACGTGGCATGCCACGACAGAAATTCTTACTTAAAGTCCAAGTGGAATAACTCCAAGTGGAATTGGAGAGTTGAGCTCCCCAAAGGGACGGAACCGACTGACGAGGTCAGCCTCTAAACGGGTTTAGGAAATATCAAATGGTGATAATTTTATAAGATGGAAATCAAATTTAAACTTGATGCTAATTTATGAGAACCACATTTTTGTTCTTACTAAGTAATGTCTTGAGGAGCCTCAATGGCCCTACGAATGTTAGGGATAAACTTGATGCTTGGATTCAATACAATAACAAAGCGAAGTGCTACATGCTTGTGAGCATGAATGATATTCTGAGAACCAAGCATGAGAGCATGGTGACTACCTATGAGATTATGGAATCTCTACAGGTGATGTTTGGGCAACATTCTTATCAAAGTCGTCATGTGGCTACTAGAAGCTACATGCCAACCAAGATGAAAAAATGTACTTCTGCGCGTGAACATTTTTTGAACATGATCAACATAATTCAAGTCAGCATTATACTTTGAATCACTCACACCTGCTTTTTCTGTGTTCGTTACAATTCAACATGACCCAATTGTTGAATGAATTGTAAACCATTAAGTCACTCAATAAGAGTATGACCAAAGAAGGCGAGGCAAATTTTGCTAAGAAAAAGCCTTCTTCCACTATTATTCAAAGTAACAAGAGGAAGAAGATCAATGGTAAGGGCAAAGGTAAAAATAAGAAAGGGAGAAATCCAAGACATCATCGAAAGCCAAGAAGAACAAGAACGATAACAAGCCCAAGGGAAAATGTTTCCATTGTCGGGTTGAAGATCATTGGAAGAGAAACTGTAATAAGTATCTCTCCGAGCTAAAAAAGAAAGGTAAATATGATTTACTTGTACTTGAAGCTTGTTTAGTGGAATATGGTTTATCATCTTAGATACTGGATTCAGGAGCCACTGATGATATATGTTCTTCTTTGCAAATGCTTGATTCATCAAGAAAGCTGGTTGATGCGAGGTCATTATGAGAGTTTGCAGTGGTGCGCTCGTGTCAGCAAAAATGTTGGGGACAATCTATTTACTTCTTAGAAATAACTATTTAATTTTGAATGATTTTTATTATATTCCTAGATTTTCATGAGAATTTGATTTCTTTTTCTCTTTTAATTAATAATGAGTTTATTATTTCTAAGAATGGATTCAATATTTGTGATACAAAAATATCGAGCATACTATATGTACTTAAATAGGTTGAATGCACGTTAAATAATTCTAAATTATTTAAAGTAGCAAAACCTAAAAGTAACAAATGACAAAGAGTTTCTCATGATGATGATAACATATATCTTTGGCATCTTAGTTAGGACATATTAAGCTAGATAGGTTAAACATGTTAACAAATCATAGTATTTTGAGAGAACTAAAAGTTGGAACTTTTCTTATTTGTGAATCATGTCTTGAGGGTAAAATAATCAAGATACCTTTCACTGGAAAATGGCCAAAAAGCAAGAAATCACTTGAGCTAGTGTATAGTGATGTCTGTGGAACAATCAATGTACAAGCTAGAGGTGGGTATGAGTATTTTGTCACTATTATTAACGATTACTTAAGATATGGTTATACTTACCTAATGCATAGAAAGTCTGAATCTTTTGGAAAGTTTAAGGATTTCAAAGCTGAAGCTGAAAAGTAATAAGGTAATTCATTGAAAACACTTCAATCAAATCGAAGTGGTAAATACTTGATTTAGAATTCAAGGATTACTTGCTGAAGTTTGGAATCCTATCCCAACTCACAGCACCTGGAACGCCACATCAAAATGGTATTTCAGAAATGAGAAACGGAACCTTATTGGATATTGTTAGGTCAATGTTAAACTACTCATCACTACCACTTACATTTTGGGGATATGCATTACATACGACAACATACATTTTGAATGTAGTGCCTTCTAAGTCTGTAAGCAAGACACCTTTAGAGTTACTATGGCTTCAAATCTAGTTTGCATCATCAAATGATAAACGACAAACCACAGAAATCACAGTTCCTATTCAGGAAACCCTGGTGCAACATTGTAGTGGGAGAGTTGTAAGACAACCTATTCGATATGAACTAGAGGCACATGCACTAGTGTCTGACACTGATAAGGACAATCTATTAACCTTTAAAAAGGTGATGGATGATCCTTAAAAGGAGGAATGGCAAGATGCTAGGAACCAAAAATGGAATCGATGTATTCTAATTTTGTCTGAGAACTTGTAGATCCACCTGAAGATGCCAGGCCCATTGGAGTTAAATAGATCTTTAAGAAGAAAAGAGGTGCGGATGGGAAAATAGAGACTTTCAAGGTATGGTTGGTAGCGAAAGGCTATACACAAAGGCTATACACAAAGGGAAATAGTCGATTATGAAGAGACATTCTCTCATATTGCCATGCTAAAATACATGCACATCCTTTTGTCCATTTTCGCTGTTTTAGACTATGAAATATGGTAAATCGATGTGAAGACAACTTTTTTAAATGGCTCTCTTGAAGAAAGCATCGAAATGATGCAACCAGAAGGGTTCATGAAAACGGGGCAAGATCAAAAAGTATACAAGTTACATAAATATATTTAAGGATTAAAACAAGCATTTAGATTTTGGAATCTTACATTTGATGAGATTATTAAATCATATGGCTTCGAGCAAAATTTTGACGAAGCTTGTGTTTAAAAATACATCAAAGACAAGATAGTGGTTTTTTTAGTTCTTTATATTGACAATATTCTATTCATTGTGAATGATGTAGAAACTTTGTCAAAGGTAAAGAAATGGTTAATTGAGAAATTTCAAATGACAGATTTAGTAGATGCGAGCTATGTTCTAGGTATATAATCCTAAGGGATACAAAGAACAAACTCTTGGCACTTTTTCAGACATCTTATGTTAATAAGGTGCTGGAGAGATTCTCTATGGAGAATTCCAAGAAAGGTCAACTACCGACCAGAAATGGAATTGTTATCCCAAAAGAGTAATATCCTAAGATACCTTAGGAGGAAGATAATATGAGAAAGGATCTTTATGCTTCATATTGTGTACGAGACCCGGCATTTGTTATGCAATGAGAATTGTCAGTCGTTATCAATTGAATCTAGGTTTGGAACATTGGATTTTGCAAGTATTTTAGGAGACAGAGAAACTATATGCTTATTTATTCAAGTGGAGACCTGAACCCCACTGGATAAACTGATTCTAATTTTCAATCACACATAGACAGTCGAAAGTCGACGTCTAGATCAGTATTCACTCTAGGTGGAGGAGTTGTAGTCTAGAGAAGTATCAAACAGTCCAGCATTGCAGATTCCACTATGGAAGCCGAATATATAGTGGCTTATGAAGTTGCGAAAGAAATGACATTGCTCAGAAAGTTCTATATTGATCTGGAAGTAGTTCCAGATATGGACATGCCATTGATCCTATACTGTGACAACAGTGGGGCAGTAGCTAATTCCAAAGAACCGAGGAGTCACAAGAGGGTCAAGCACATGGAGAGGAAATATAATCTTGTAAGGGAGTTCGTGCATCGAGGAACCTGGCTGATCCTTTTACCAAGACATTTCCTTCGAAGTCATTTAAGGGACATGTGCGTTACATGGTGTTAAGAGAGATGCCACATTTGCTTTAGGGTAAGTGAGAGATTGTTGGGGGTAATGCCCTCAATGCATGTATATTGACATTTTAATATGTAATTTAGTAAAAATACATTTTTCTTATATTGTTCTTTTAAATTATTATTGAATAATTTATATAAATATCTGAAAATTCCATATTCATTAATGAGACTATGATACTGTATTAGTACGGGAGGATTAAGATCATAGATAATGAATAAAATTATCAGCAACATATTAAAGTATTAAATCTTTAATAAATGGTTGCGAGCACGGTTCACTAAGCATTATCGATGCATGTGATCTAGATCCGGATCTTTGATATAGATAGATATCTTAGTGAATATACTTTATATAATAAGATTATATATGACACGACCGATATGAATTAATATTTTTATTAACTTATCATTTATCATTAAGATTTATAAACATAAATCTAAAGATCATATGTAGATTAGACTGAATCTTGAGTAATCATGAAATCCAAAATATGTCTACTGGATCTTTTGATTCACTCCTTAAAGTTTATTTGTAAAACAAACTAGTGACTTTTATTTTGGAGATTCAGTGATATCGATGACTAGGAAGATGATCTTCCAAGCTTTCCTAACAGATCGTATATTAGTTCTAAGTGTTAGTTCTGAAAATGAATGGTTATTGAGCTCAAATTTATAATACGATTATAAATTAATCATTTACTAGTGAATTAATGATACTAAAGATCAAGAGGTAATTAGAAGGATAAAATGATGATTTTTACCAACTCTAATTTACGAACCAATAATTGGTGGGAAGAACTACGTGAAATGATTATATCAATGGACTATACGAGAATACTCTGTAAAATATATTCTATGATCTCTAAGAGTGCAATTCCATTTTAATAGTTGAGTAATAATTGAATTAATAAATAAGATTGTTTAATTAAAGAGTTTAATTAATAATTTGGTTTATTGGAGCTTAGTATTATAGGTTCATGGTTCTCAAGACACTCTATACTACAGAGACTTTGGCGTGAATATTTCAGGACTTGAGAAATGTACTGACTCGTAAAAAAAATTATTTCTAGGGATAGTACATAATTATGAGCTAATTATGTGTGATTAATTAATTAAATTATTCATATTAAATTTCAGATATTATATATAAATAATTATATCGATTAATTTTTTAACTATCGATAAGTGAGACAGTATATCTAATTTGTGAAATTGGATAATATTAAATTATTATTAGATAATAATTTAAATATGAATCAACTCAATCTGTTAATTTTGAATTAACTGATATCTAGATATTTGTCTACTTTAAATAAATATTTAATTCGCAGTAATTGTCACGTCAATCACTGATTGGGAATCAGAGATTGACGTGAACTACTGGAGTGCCACGTAGCACTATAGTAGTGGGTGTCAATACTATATTGCCACACGACACTACACTAGTGTCGTGAGACACACTGCCGTGAGGCACTGTGATCAGTCACAGCAACTACAGTGTCACACTACAATACTGTAGTGCCACATGACACTACAGTAGTGCCGTGACACATAATTCCGTGAGGCACTGTGATTGCTCACAGCAACTGTAGTGTCGTGTGACACTGCAGTTGTGCATAAATTACAGTGGGTCCCACTACAATGGTAATTTTAAAATTAATTATTATTTTCAATTTATCCCTAAAAAACCTCATAAGCCTAGAAAATATATTTGATATTATTCTATTGGCCTAAGGGTTAGTTAGTTAGTTGAGAACTGTTGGTCAAAGTGTTGAGAACACAATTAAGGTTAAAACTTTCTCTATGATTAAAAGTTAATAAAAAATCCTGAAAGAATAATCATCGTATTCACTTTGAGAATTGTCCCACTAAATTAAATATTTTCAATAAATCTCTAGATCTCATGTGTTGAGTACATCTAGAGACAGAAAAAATGTCATTGAATTATTCTACGTGTCCATACGCGTCCTAGTGCATTTGAGGATTGGCTTGGAAGATCTTCGTGTGGCTCTTGAAGTCCGTTGTTTGTGGTATCGCCTGATCGTTGGCTTGCGAGGACGCTTGATATAAACTACAAGAGGTATATGATTCATGTCTACGTATGTCTTAGATTTAATATATAAATATATAATAGATCCTGATTGAAAATAGTTTTCAATAAAAGTTTTTATTTTATAAACCGTTGCTCGCTTATTTTCTTTTATTGAAAAAGATACATTTTTATAAAATTTTCAAAGCCCCACGCTTCTACCGCGCGAGCGCTGCGTTTCCAACAATATGTCATTCGTGGGACTAATTGGAATTGACTGAGGAGAAAGATATGAATTACTTACATCAAGAGATATTTGAAAAGTGTCATCGTACTAAAGCGAACCTGGTGATAGAGGGCCAGTTGGAGGAGATCAATGTGAAATTGGAGTGTGAGGTGGTGAAGTACTCACATGTATGGATACAATGGAGGTTGGTCTAGACATAGAACAAAAGGTAAGGGAGAGACATGACCATGTAGATTCTGTGAGTTAGGAGTGAGTTAGTGAGTTGTAGGTTTGACAGAGAAGGGAAACTCCTTCTCATTAAAAATGACATTTCTGGATATGTAAAGTTTTCCTAATGGGTGGAGACGCTTATAACCCTTATGAATATGTGAGTAGCCTATGAACGCACACTGAGATGTCCTAAATTACAATTTGTATGCATTGTAAGCTCTAAGATAAGGATAATAAGTATAGCCAAATACCTTAAAGGACTGATATTCAGGAATTTGATGAGTGAGAACCTCTAAGGGAGATTTATGACCTAAAATAGGTGCAGGCAACATGTTTATGAGATACACATCACACCGAAAGGCATCCCACCAAAAAGACTGAGGAAGAGATGCTTTATCTAAAAGGGTAAAGCCTATTTCCATTATTTGTCTGTGTTTTCTTTCTATAGAGATATTTTGCTCATAGATATAGGGTAGGGTGCCTATGAATAATGTCTTGAGATTTTAGATAGGAGGTGAAGGGTCTATACTTTCTACCCTAATCAGATTGAAATATTTTGATAGGCCTATTGAACTATTTTTCATATAATGTCTCAAAAAAAATGTCTGAAATGCTTCAGATTTCAACTCAAGTAGGTAAATGCAAGTAAATTTTAGCATATAGTTAAATACTTTAGTTTGCATGTAGTATTGAATGCGTTCAAGTGGGTGTTTAGTGACAATATTAGAGGTGGGAAAGGGCTGAGAGTGTATTTTGCCATATTGACAAGCATGACAGAATCTGTGATTTGAGATGTGAACAGATTTATACATATAGTTAAATACTTTAGTTTGATCTTTCTGAGATAGGTGACCTAGCCTCATGTTCCAAACATCGTTGTCAGAGTAGCTACGAATAAAATTGGAGACAGAAATAATAGTTGTATTCATAGCAACAGGAAAAGAGTTACAACTCCTTGAACATAAAGACACTTAGAGCTACGATTAGGATTACAAACATTATTTATAGACCTAGTGTGCTTAGGGAACTGAGATAGGACATAGAAAGTAGGAAAATCAAGGTGCAAACTAAAGTTGCAAGTCTTCTATCACCAGGTACATTCAGCTGGTAAAGCACTTCCTTGAGACTCCCTTGAAGTCGAACCTTCCCCTGTGATTTTGTGTTTCACAAAATAATAAGTGTCCTAAAATTCGAGATAAACTTTATTGTCTTTTGTCATCTTAGAAACACTAACTAAATTTTTGGTGATTTCGGAAACATGAAGGACAAATTTCAATTTAAGAGGTTGATTGAAGATATTTAGTGAAATATTACCAAAATGAGCAATATGGAGTAAATAACCACAGTAAGCCTCTCAGAGCCATTGTATTCTAAAGATATGTTCAAATTACCAAAATCTGTTGTGACATAGTTATTATGCCACTACCAACATACGAAGCTGAATCAGGCGTGGATTCTGGACAAGAAGTAAATGCAACAGCTTGTTGTGATTGAAGGTGGTTCATTGGCATGTGATTCACTTACTGTTCATAATTTGGATTATGGTTCATGTCAAAACTATAATAGCACAAGCTGAGTCAGGTATTCATTCAAACTTGACAGATAAGTCTATTGCTATTTCTTCCAAATCTTCCTCCTCTTCCGCCTCTTGTGTAATTGCCACCTCTATTTTCACTATCATTGTTGTTCATGTTACCAAATTGATGTTGCCTAGAGTAGTGTTTAAGAATCCGCTTCTGTGATTATTGTTGGATGTCGCTATATGGGCATTAGTATGAACAACAATGTTTTTCACTGATTTGAACTTTTCTAGTATATTTTCATGGCTCATTAGTAAAGACTGAACATCTTCTAAGCTCATACTTGTTGATCTTAAGTTTATGATTACAACCGCTTAGTCATACTCTAGAACTAAGGCTTCTAGGATGTATAATATGAGGTCTTCCTCTCCAACAAGTTGCCCAACAATAGTTAGAGAATCTGCTAAAGATCTCATGTAATCAAAATACTCACTTATGGTCTTGTTCTCTTTGTTTGCTTCATGTAATTTACCTCTTAGATACATCAGTCTAGTTCGAGATGTGCTAGCATTATTCTTTCTAGTGAGCTCCATACTTCACTACATATTCTGTAGTTAATAACAGAAGCAAAGACACCTTCACTCATTGAGGTCCAAAGTCAACTCAACAGGAGTTAATCACATATTACCCATGATTTGTAAGCTAGGTTTATCTCACCATTTTCCAGAAATTTTAGTGGACATTGACTAAAGAAAAAAAGTGTTTCATCTAAACCATACCCAACAACAACATGTATAACTTGGGATTTCCATAATAGAAAGTTGCTTCTATCTAATTTGATTGATAGAGAAGAATTAAACGAGTTAGAGAACTGAACACCTGAAGTACTGAAGTCAATGTTCATTGCTGCAGTAGTTTGAGTCACAATGGGATCTTGTTCAATGTTCCCAGTTGCATTCTTTGTATTTGTTGCAGTTGTATTTCCATTGTTATTTCTTGGATCGCTCATGACTTTAGTCGTGAGACTCTGATATCAACTTAAAGTTTCTAAATAGCACGAATATCAGTAAAAAACAGTCAAGGAAGCTTATTGGTTTTAGTGTATTTCCTTTCTTATATTACAGTATATTTGTCCCTCTTCTAGACCTGCAACTATATGATATATAAACACTTGATATGGGAGGAAGAAGACTAGGCTTCTCTCATTCTTACAGCGCAGCAACATAACAGAATAATATTCTTTGCAGTAACAGATTTTGTTACTTTGTGCAGCTGTCAAGGTTTGCTCATGTAAAGTATTAAGCATGATGTCGCACATTCACACTTAAATAGCTGTCTTTGTTAAATGGCTGAGCTGGACTTGGAGAGATGCCAGTGATGGTTCTAACAAGTTTCATTCAGCTGATAGAGGAAGTTTTGTTGTTCAGTGAGCAAAGCTAGTCATTTTTTAGGCATATCACTAATTAGGCACAATTGTGGGTGACGAATAGGGAATCAAACGAGTAGTTTGTGAGTTTTTTATTTGTTTTATTGTTTTAGATATTTGTCAAATTTTAATGATGTGTCAATAAAAAAATGATCATAGTTGCATTGCAAATGAAATGAAACTAGGGCATTTTATTTAATAGCTACTATTTTTATTGGCTACATATGTGTTTAAAAATCCCACAAGCGAAACCATTGTCCATTTGCTATTCTGTCGCTCAGTCCAAGTGGGAAAAATCAAAATAGAAAGAACAGAACCATATGCTCACTTTCCATAATGCCTGGTCTCCCTTTTTATAACATTTTTTTAATAGAGAAAACTAGCTCAGCAGTTGTCTAACTTGGAAAAGTTCCTTACACCTTATTATGTGCTAGAATCCTATTCGTTCGTTTATCTTCAATGCCCTTCACTACTATGACAACCACATTTATGTATCATGGAGATTCCACTAACATTTTCTATTTTGTATTATTCAACTTTTTGGAAATTATATTTTATTTTTTGGTTCTAATTTTTTTTAGTTGTAGAAATTTCTTTCTACGGATGACCGCGTGCCTCGTTGTTCAGAAATAAAAACTTTCCACTAGGGTTTCGTAGACGCTTCGTAGTTGTACAATTCAGTCCATGAAGATTATTGTGGCCAAATTTTTTTAAAAAAATGGAGAAATTTAAGAATGACAGTTACATATAAATATCGTTTTGTTAGGTTTTATAGAAAGCAATCCCTTTTCACTACGCCATTTTTTTTCCTTTTGGGTTTTCCTTTTGTGATTTTTTTTCCTTGGTTTGGAAAGATTCGATAGTTTTGTTACAACCAATGGGAAGGAACTGATTCTCGAATATGGGTACATATATGTGGACAATTTAGGGAAAGAACGAGGCAGAAAAAAGATCAGAGATCAATATGTAGGGCAAATGAAATTTACCGACTTGTCAATAAATTTTCCCAAAAGGAAAAGGACGGTATAAAGGAAATACAGTAATTTTATCGTTTTCTATGTGAGCGACAGAAATTTGGTTTGGAATGGGCTGCTGGTGTTTTGGAATCAAACTCTAATCTAACAGTGTCTTGAATTAAATCTAATTCTTGTTTAGATCGTAGACTTTTTACATGATGAGAAATAGGGTCTTTAACGACCAAACTTTTAGTCATGAAATAAAATTCGTGGCTAAAAATCATCTTTAGCAATTACCGTTTTTCTTGGTCGCTGAAAGATATAATTTTTACCTGAGAAAGAAAAAATAGATGGCACGCTAATTTTTTGTCAGGCTTTTGCTGATGAATAAAAACTTTCGTCACCAAAGAGTAAGGTTTTACCGACCAAATATTTTTTTGTCGGTAAAAACCCACTTTTACCAACGAATGCAATGGATCATCACTAAAACCTGTCACTTTTCCCGACCAACTACAAAAGTCGTCGCTAAAACCTGAGACCAAAACGACACCATTTAAAGAAGACAATAAAACCCTTTTTTCTCAGCTTCCTTCACCCCACACCCAGAATCCCCTTTCCCCCTCTCACACCTGCGATGAAAGAGTTCGCACCCCACGCCTCAAAATCCCCTTTTCCCTCTCACCCCTGCGACAGATCTCGTTCGTTGTCGTCGTTTACCATCGAGTTACTTCTTCTCCGTCGTCATTTTTCCCTGCTCTACAATTGCAATCCTCGCCTCCAAGGGTACTAAGTTTCTCTCTTTTCACATTTCTTCTAGTTTACTTGTTTTTTGATATTCCTATTATGCTCAAGAGAGTTTGCTTATACTTTCAATTTGATTTAGGGTACGAAATCTTCATTCTCTTTAAAATTTCTTTCAATGTGAGATCAGTGCTAGAAATGCTTCAAAAGTTTACCTCTTCTTTAAAGATTAGTTTTTCTCACTTTAGAGTTTTTTATTGGATTTGTTCAAGTTCTGCATTAAATCTTTTCATTCTGATGAATTTGTGCATAGCATGGCTCATCTCATATGATGAATTTATTTGATCGACTCTGCATCTCATTTAATTGGTAGCATATCTTGGAACCTTAGAATAGTTTGTGTTGTAGTCATTTCTACTCTCATTTAATCTTTGATTGAAAACTGACTTGAGTGAGGTTAAATGGCATGCATGTGAAACGATGTATATCACTATATCATATTGAACATGTTAGTTCACATGTAAGCTGTGCTATCCTGCTAGGTGATACCAAGTTTCCATTCGTGTCCATTTCAGCTTGTTTTTGGTTTATTCATAGGGTCACCACACCTACATTTTGAAGTTGTATATGCTAAATAGACTAGTTTGATTTCTTCTCAGATTCATTCAAACAAAAAATTATTCATCTATATTTTGATAACAAAAAAGTTTTGTGGAGTAATTTTTGAAGGCTTAAGCTGGCATATATTAGTTGGGATGTCTAATGACTCTGATACTCGTTAGATCAAGAAGAAGTCTGTTCAAGAGCCTGGACCATTCTTGTTGTCTGAAGGGTAGATAATCAATTAATATTTATATCTTACAGAAATCGATTAAACTTTAAAAAATTTCAATTTTTTGCTAGTATATTACAATATGAGATTAATTGAATGCCAGGATGTTGATGATAAGATCATCTTTGAAGATATAGAAAAAAATTATCATATTTTAGTGGCTTAGCAGATCATGATAATCACTGGACAACCCAAAAATAGTGGCTTAGTCGTTCCACGAGAACATAATGGTGAAGAGACTGAAATTTTTGGTTGGTTAAAAGAAGTGATTGAGATGTAGTATGTACAAGAAAGAAAAGTTCTATTATTTAGATGTAAATGGTTTGACACAAATGTAAAATGAAATAGAGTGAAGAGAGATCTTGGTTTTACTTGTGTAAATGTGAGCCAAAGTTGGTATGAAAATGAGACTTTCATTCTCGTATCTCAAGTACAATAAGTCTTTTAGGTTGATGATTGCAAATTTGGAGTCAATTGGAAAGTGGTGCAAAAGGTTCAACATAGACATTTATGGGATGTTCGTGAGATAGAACAAGAGATAGAACAAGATGTAGTCATAGGGCCTACTGAAATAACTTTGCCATCTATCGATCTGAATGAGTCAGAAACAATGCAATTTCACATGCATGACGTGGAACCTTCTGAAATATATGCAAATGTTATTAGAGTAGGAGATAGTAATATCGAAGATATTGATTTATTGATGATGATGACAATGAAGATGACACTTTAGTTAATTATGATGACGATTCAAAGGATATTATACCAAGTGATGATGATATAGATTGAATTTTAAAGGAATGTGGAGCTTGTTAATGTAAAATATCCGTTCATATCTTCTTACATTTGCTTTAATTTATTTTGTAAGAAATAATATGTTAAGGATCTTCTTTCATACCACTTATCTCTATACAGATTAACGTCTCCTAGAAG
Organism: Datisca glomerata; assembly: GCA_003255025.1. NCBI lineage: Eukaryota > Viridiplantae > Streptophyta > Magnoliopsida > Cucurbitales > Datiscaceae > Datisca > Datisca glomerata. The sequence continues at coordinate 177,607 of QANY01001767.1, forward strand.
AAATACTCCACTTCCAAATCTAGATCAGGATGTAGGATCTTCGACTAATGAAGATGGTTCCTAAACATGTATACACACTCTGTAATCATTCTTATTATAATGGCTTCTTAATATTTGTTTTGTTTTAGGGGCTTCATCTTCTTCAGGGAGTGTGAGAAAGGTTCGCAGGCCAACAAAGCGGATTGAGTTGGAGAGGTTAGTGAGCCATTTTAGAAAATTACCAATCGATACTCCTCCTCCCGGTGTTGTTAGACCTGTTAGATAGTGGAACGTCCAATTTAACCTTGAGATTGGTGCCCTCATCGACAATTTATACCACTTCAATATGAGGGTTGGTCTAATGTGCTTGAAGAATTCCTGGAGAAGTTTGGGGTAATTCCTATTATCAAATCTTATATATTACACTTTGATTTGTTTACTAATTATTTCAATCATAAAACTCATTTATTATAGGCACGCTAAAAAACCAATGCTCAAAACCGTCAAAATATTCTATACAATCATAATGGAAGGAATGTATCTTTTCTTGATCATCAATTTCATGAGGGTGAATCAAAATATTATTTTAGTACTCATAATAATGTTTAGTATATAATAATTAACGACTTAACTTTTGTTACATTTTGGATAGGATGCTTCAACTGAGGTAGCACCTACTCGAATTAAAATATTTTACAACACGCATTTCATTTCAATGCTAAAACAGGTTGGCGAAATGATACGGCTCATGAAAGATATGTGAGTAATCTGTCTAAAATATTCTGATTGAAAATCATGTTAGTTTTAATGTGTGTGTTGGGTGGGTTTTCACATTGTATCTGAGCGTGCTAAATTCTTTTTTAATACATTTTTATTGATGCTCATTGTCTAAGGTAATAGTGTTAGTTTGTGTTAGTTTGTGTGTGTATGTGTGTGTGGGGGGGAGGGGGTATCGCTTTGTATGAGATTCTGTTAGATGTTTTTTAATACTTTCTTATTGATACTCATTATCTAATATAATAGTGTTAGTTTCAATGTGTGTGTGTGGGGGGGGGGGGGGGGT
>QANY01001767.1:183947-202054 GCA_003255025.1 Datisca glomerata
GGGGTTTATCACTTTGTATCTGAGTGTGGTGGGTGATTTTTGAATACTTTCTGATTGATGCTCCTTATGTAAAGATAATAGTGTTAGTTTTAATTTTTTTTTGGGGGGGGGAGGGCTTTGTATCGATTTTGCTGGATGCTTTTTCAATACTTTCTTATTGATGAATTTATTTATCTTGAATTTTACTCATTGTGATGTTATATGAACTCATGTGTACATTACAGGATGAGTCTATCGCTTAGGATGCCACCTCGCACCAAAAAAGAGATAGTTGAAGAAGTCCTCGGGTGAAATAAATGTCTTGGACATGGAGCCCCACCCACATCTTCCAAGAAAAAGAGTCGAGTTGAAAATATAAAAATAAAGAAACAAATAAAGTTGATGGAGAGCCAACTACAAAGCTTACTCGCTTGGGCTCGTCAAAATGATTTTTCACCTCTTGACAATGACTCAAAAGTAGAAACATGAGGTTCAGAATATTTGTTAAGTTGTGTAGTTATAACATCATGCTTTAAATACTCTCTTTTTTATTTATCTTTTATGGATTATCCATTTGTGAACCACATTTTGTAGTAAATTATGATTCATAGATTTTGTAATGAACTACTACTAATTTATTACATTACATACGTTAACGATTAATGCATTTCTTAGAAAAATATCGGGTTTGATTAATTTTTTGATGATATTACTACTATCACCGGTGTATATAAAAACTAAAAATTCAGTATTTTTTATTTATATTCTGAAAATATAAAATTTGGTCACAAAAAATATTTCAGACCAAATAAAATTGGTTGCAAAAGAGTTTATGCGATAAAGAGAAATATTGTTGGTAAAAAGTTTTTGCGATAAAAATTTTTTTGGTCACAAAAAGCAAATTTTATGTTCATCGCAAAAACCTTTTGCGACCAGTATTTCTTTATCGTAAAAGGTCTAACGCAATGAGTTTCACTTTTCATCGCGAACGGCTTTCACTGATGAAGCAAAAGCGGCAAGGTTAGCGACCAACATATGTTCGTCGCGTTAGGCCTTCAGCGACCGAATATAGAGGTTTTAACGATCAAAAAATTTGTCGATAAAACCCATATTTCTTGTAGTGTTAATTTAGTTAATGATGTAAGTTTTAGGCTCAATCAAGTTTCAGTGACTCTATTAATTGGGTTAATAGTAAATGTAATTCAATCGCTGATGGTATAATTTCTTATAATCTTGGTTAGGATAGAGTTAGTTTAGTTAATTATTTTACGTTCTCTAATATCTTGTTCTTGATAGAGTCTGAAAAAATTATTGTAAGAGATCGGTTTGGTTTAGACCACCTTAACATTTTTTTGGTTTGGTTGAATAGTATTCTGGTTTTGATAAAAAAGGATACAAAATGGGAAGCATGAATCAATGAAGAAGGGTAACAAGGCCGCACGGCGCGGATATATTATGGGAATAAGGTCATGTTCGCCTGCCTTTTCGTTTTGTTTTTCTTATGCTTTTATAATAACTAGACTATATGTATGTGTTTACACGTGTCTACGTTAAAAATAAAACGTTTGATATTTTTTATACATTATAATGCAACGATGTACATTATAATATATTAAAAGGCTTGAGGTGATTAGGAAAATCATGGCCAATATTTGCATGAGAATATATCACTCACATGCATGTGTTTGAAAGGAACTTTTAGTGACGAAATGCAGTTTATACGTGACCAAAATTTAATGTGGTCGCTAAAAATTTGAAGAAAGCTACGAGATTAAACTTTGTCGCAAATAAAAATCCCACCTTCTACCATCTAGTATGTTCAAAAATTCAAATTAGTTGCTTTCGGTTTAAAAAATCTTATTTTATTGTGTTGGTTTTACAAGCAGCATATGTGTGCATTAAAGGATGAGTTTGAGGATACCCTACCATACACTGGAAAATACATAATTGAAGAGCTCTTTGAGAGAAATATGACATTTGAAACTTTATTTGAAATTATTGAGGAACTTTGTTATTCTTATAAAAGTTTTGAGAAAGTTTGGTTTGTTCAAACACGAGATGATGATAATAATGGCTGTTCTAGAAAAATTATTATCTACTTTCTATTTTTTTCATTGTTGTTTAACAATTAGGTTTGAAAAAATTATTATATGTGAAAATGTAAATTAGGTGCAGAGAAACATGGGAAACGTATATTTGTTGTACTAAAAACTTTTAGCCATGAAACCATTCGTGGTTGCTGAAAGCATTCAGTGACAAAATTATACTTGGTCGCCAATGGGTTTCGGCGGTGAACAGGTGTCGTCGCTCAAAGCTTTCAGCGACAACCATTAACTTAGTCGCTAAATGGTTTTAGCGATGACCATCCCTTCGCCGCCCAAAAACTTTGGTAACGAAAATGGTAGTTGATCGTCAAAACCTTTTCTGACGTGGCTTTAGCAACAAACTTAGCGACCAAAGTTTTTGGTCACCAAAGGCTTTCCTGACGAAAACAGGGACTTTAAGCGATGAAATTATTCGTGATTTTGTCACTAAAAATCCTATTTTTTGTAGTGATAATCAATATTTGCATGAGAATATATCACTTACATGTATGTGTTTGAAGAACTCATTCTTATCTTTAATGTAAACTATAATTGAATGTTCCCATGTAGTTAGCAATGTTACTTCGTACGAATTTATTTGTATACAGTTAAAATTATTTTCTAACTGTTCTCACATAATTCGAAAAGTTATCCTCATTTGAATTTGTTTTAAAGTTGATGTACTTTAACTTTTTTAAGCGAATTGAACCAGGGGAAAAATATCAATTTGATCATATGCTGAAAAACCCCAGACAATATCTATATATTAAAAAGAAAAAAAACAAATAGTTCTGAAAAAGAATGCCAAAATAGATAAATGTGTTGGGCATGCAGACCAAAAAAAAATAGACACGCAGGCTCAACTAAAGAAACATCTAAAATTGAAGGAAGCACGGTCCACAAAATCATTTCCGACAAATGAATTTAAAAATTGTAGCAAACCACCTACAATTAGCTGCATCCAAAGAAGCAGTACGTGAAAGTTATAATATCAACAACCTGATTATCTTCTTTATAAATATGCTAGACTTAAAAATCAGATGAGTAATAAAATAACGGCAGCGGTTCCAGGTTTGTCGTATCTTTCACGAAACTTTAGTAGAACGAGTGAAAAGAAGATGAACAACTAATGATGAATCTTTCTCCAACCCGATCCTTTCATAACCAAAATTCTGGGCGTACTAAATGGTGTAGATGACTGCAAAAATCCCAGCTTCAATAAAAAAATTGTACTCAAATGGAGCGAGAAACAACCTTCGACAAAAGGATGACAGGTCCGAAAACACCTCCATACCCACCAACACTCGGAGTACTCAAAGTGACACCATCAGTATTAACTTTGATCCAGTCCTAAAAAGGAGGTTGTCAGATAACAAGGCAAATTATTGTTACTTTCAAAGGACAGGCAAATATAGCAAAGGCTCTCAAAATCGTAAGATCATCAACCATACTAGATTTAGATCCAATATTAAAAAGATTACATTCCTTTCCCACCAACCAGGTATTCAAGATTTTAATCCGTTTTTTTCAAGAAGGCGAAATCTGGGTTTGTTTTTATGACTTGAGTCGGGAATATTGGCACAAAAAATTATTACTATCATGTTCACAATACTAGTGCCCCTGTCGAATTCAAGAAAACAACTATTAGAGGTGAGTTTGGTCATTTTCCGAGACTTTTAGTTGATGCGGATTTATCCCAATAGTCTGTCAACTTCTATTCTGATTGAAAGAGACTGTTTTAGTTCATTATTTATGTTGATTACGAAAATCTTCCTATGTTTTGTTCCACTTGTTTGTCTATTGGTCATCTTGCTAAGAATTGTCGTTTACATAAGTCAACTAGGCCAATGGAGAAATAAGTTTCAAAAAGACGAGATAGATCTTCCTCAAAGAATGGGCACGCAAAATCCACTGAAATCATGGATAGGGAGTTGATAAGAAAGGGTCATTGTCGAGGTCGTTTGGAGATTCTCCTGTCCGTAGAACTTCAGCAATTGATCCTCTTTCTAATGTGTTTGCGACTTTATGCTATGATGTTAGGATCATAACCCTAAAGGCAATGCTAATTCACATGTTGATACTACAAATGATGTTGAAACAGTTAAGACTATCATGCACTCTTTTGAATCTGATTCTTCATATAGGGTCAATCTGTGCGAGGATTCTATTCCTAACGATAAAAATCTGACAGTTGATCTTGTCTTACACTCAAATGATTTAGGGGATTTAACAATGAAAGAAATTATTTCATCTGATCTTGTTAAAAATTTTGATTCGATTCTACCTAAATCTGCATTGGCCGAGATGAGTATTATTGCTAATTCCTTTAAGAAGGTGAATTTCAAGAAGCTTTAATCGCTCGTGTAAAGGTTATCACTGATAAACTCCAGAGGCTTAAGGATACTTACCGTCAAGATCATATCTTGTCCCCATGATTGAGTTCCTTCATTCGAATTGTCGGGGTATTGAAAATCTGGCATCTAGTAATTCTTTATTTTACACTGGTTATTCTCATGGCCTCGATTATATTTGTATTGCGGAACATATTGTTGTTTTGGATAGTATTGACAGTAGCTATTGGCGTTCTATTGAGATGTGTTTAATTACTTTGAATGGTCTTAGAGATTATTAGGACATTACCTAGTCAGCCATCTAAGTCACCAATAGGCTCTCCAACTCAGCTCAAAATACACTGCTCCACAAAGGAGGAAAGCTCCAACAGTGACCTGCCATCTGGAAATGGTTGAGCTAAACACCTGGGCAGTATGGTTGTCACAAAAAGGAAAAATTCTGTTATTGAGAATATTATTCGGTTTTGTTGAGTCTCTCTCTCTCACCCAGCATGCTTCATCTTCTTTATCTTCTCTTTCTGCTATATTTAAGTCTGTAATAGTAGGGAAAAAGACTGTAATGAAGCTTTATTAGTTTATCAATATATCAGTAGCTTTATTCTACTAATTTTCTATTTCTATCAAGATTCGTATATGGTATCAAAGCTAACAGATGAAATTCATGAGTAATTCTACTGATACAATTGAAAACACAGCCTCTGAAAACACTCAAAAGAGGTTTGTTGTTGGTGATGGTACACTCTTACCTATAACTCATTCTGGTTATGTTAATCTCCCAACTAAAGGCCATTCCCTCTTACTGAAATATGTTTTGTGTGTGCCTGCAATAACAAAAAATCTTGTCAGTGTATCTAAGCTAACTAAAGATAATAAAATCTTTGTTGAATTTAATGATCTTTACTGTCTTATGAAGGACAAGTAAGCAGGGACTTGTCTCAAATTTTCCTAGTATTTACTCCATATTTTGTAATGCCAAGTACCCTAAGTCTATAAATAAGTTAGTTGTTTCTAGTGGTACTCCTCAGTTGAGTCCTACGTTGAATTTACATTCCAAAAGTTATAATCATTGTACAACATCTGTTAATGAAAAGAATCGCTTATTGTCACACTGTGTGTTGACTCCCCACATACTATGGCATTTAAGACTTGGTCATCCCTCTTCTCGAATCTTGTCTAAAATGTCTAGCCAATTTCAACTTAACCTTTCTAAATCTCAAACACATTTTTGTGAACCATGTCAATATGGTAAGATGCATACTTTACCTTTCCCTCACTCCTAGACTGTGTACACACAATCGCTTGAACTGATTTTCATAGACATATGGGGTCCCTCTACCACTCCTTTGAAGGTACACTTTAGATATCACATACATTTTATAGAAGTTTATAGTCGTCATACTTGGGTTTATCCTTTGAAAGCTAAGTCTCAAGCATTAGGCATCTTTATTCAATTTAAACACCTAGTGTAGAAACAGTTTGGGGTACTAATCAAGGTTGTGCAAACAGACTGGGGAGGAGAGTTTTGACCATTTAAGACTTATCTGGCCTCTCAATGAATTTATCTTAGACATTCATGCCCTTACACTCACCAGCAGAATGGAATAGTTGAGAGAAAACATAAACATTTAATTGAAATGTCTCTCACGCTTCTTGCTCAAGCCTACTTACCCTACAAGTTTTGGTGGGATGTTATTTTATGTGTTGTTCATCCATCTCATCAACAGGCTCCCTACAGTTACACTCCAATTCAAATCTTCTTTTCAAGTGTTATTTGGTAAGTTACCAGATTACACTAGTCTTAGAGTGTTTGGATGCTCATCTTACTCCTACCTAAGAGCTTATAATTCACATAAACTTGAGTTTAGATCTTCCATCTGTGTGTTCTTAGGGTATTCTCCCATTCACAAAAGATATAGATGCACGCATCCCTCTGGCAGATTGTACATTTCTAGACATGTTACATTCAATGAGAGTGAGTTTCCCTTTTCTATACACTCTTCCAATTCATCTGTATTGCATACTCCTATGTCTACTTTACCCTTTATATCATTCACAGAGTCAAGCATGGTAATAGCTCCTCTCTCATCTGATTCTGTTCAGCAGCATACTCCTAATTCAGCTCCACGTGTTGCAAGCATTTCACCTATTGCAAGCACTTCACCTGATGTAAGTCCATCCCCTTCGCAATCACCTATTTTACATAGTTTTACTTACACTACTAATCTTCTTGATATATCTATTGCTTTATCTATTCCCTTGAACCTTGCCCCCTCACCAACTCTTCCATCTAATATTTTAATTCCAAATCATTTTCTATCCAGACAACTATGCTTACAAGAACCAAAACTGGTTCTCTCAAGTCTAAACTGTTTCTCACCTTTAAACATCCCATTACAAATGCCTCTCTACCATATGAACCAAAATGAACTAAGCAAGCTCTAAATTATCCTTTGTGGTTTAAAGGAATGTAAAAGGAATGTCATGGTCTTGAGTTGAATCATACTTGGGATCTGGTTCCTCCCTCATCTTCAATGATTCTTATAGGTGATAAATGGGTTTATAAGGTCAAACTGAATGCAAATGGAACAGTTCAAAGGTTTAAGGCAAGAGTTGTAGCAAAGGGATTCCATCAAACGCCTAGAATAGACTTTCATGAAACTTTCAGTCCTATTATAAAGCATAATACTATCAGGACAGTTCTCACGCTTGCAGTGACTTTCAACTAGCCCATTCAACAATTGAATGTGCATAATGCCTTTTTAAATGGCTTGCTCTCTGAATCTATTTTTATGCAGCAACCTGCTGGTTTTGTTGATCAATCCAAGCCTGAGTATGTGTGCATATTAAGAAACGCTTTGTATAAGCTCAAACAGGCCCCAAGAGCCTGGTTTGACAACCTAAGAACCACTCTCTTACGCTAGGGATTTGTCAATACCAAGTCTGATGCCTCCTTGCTCATTCTAATAAATGATTCTACTTTCGTTTACATACCGATTTGAGTTGATGATATTCTGGTTACTAGGAATAACAGGGTTCTTAACAATCAATTCATTCAGAAGCCCAACTCATGCTTTTCTCTAAAGGATCTTGGCCCCATCCACTTTTTTCTAGGCATTGAGGTGATAAGAACAACAAAAGGTCTTGCTCTCTCCCAATCAAAGTATATTTCTGACCTTCTGCACAAAACAAAAATGCAAGATGCTAAGCCTTGTTCCAGTCCTGCCAGTGCCTCCTTTAATCTTTCTCTCAATGATGGTGAGCCATTTTCTGATACAATGTATAGGAGTATTGCTGGGGAACTTTAGTACCTCACCCTTACTCGACCTGATCTCTCTTTCTTAGTTAACATACTTAGTCAATTTATGCAAAAGCCTACTACCACTCACTGGAAGGCATGCAAAAGGGTTCTTAGATACATTAATGGCATCATTTCTGAAGGAACTTTCATTAAGCCAGCTCAATCTCTTCATCTCCAAGAATTCTCTTATGTTGGCTGGGCTGGTAATCCAGATGACAGACGAAGTACTAGAGGTTATGTTATTTTTCTTAGTGGTTCTCTCATATCTTAGTCTTCCAAGAAATAAAATCTAGTATCTAGATCAAGCACTAAAAGTGAGTATAGGTCTCTTGCCAATAGTGTAGCTAAATTACTCTGGATAAGGTCCTTAATGCATGAACTTCACTTCACTTTACTTACCCTTTCCACTGCTGGTGTGATAGTTTAAGTGCATTTTTCTTTGCTTCCAACCCTGTCATGCATGCTCGATCCAAACACATTGAGATAGACCTGCATTTCATTAGAGACTTAATTATGTCTAAGGTCCTACAGGTACTTTGCATCACCTCCTATGATCAAAACACAGATATCTTCACCAAGACTCTCTCCAAAGACAGATTCCTTTTTCTGAAGAACAAGCTCAATGTGGGATCCTCCCCTTTTCTTTTTAGGGGGGGATATTAGGACATTACCTAGTCAGCCATCTAAGTCATCAATAGGATATCCATATAATCTTAAAATACATTACTCTGTAAAGGAGGAAAGCACTAACAGTGACCTACAATCTAGATGTGGCTGAGCTAAGCACCCGGGTAGTATGGTTGTCACAAAAGGACAAATCTGTTATTGAGAATATTCTTCGGTGTAGCTCAGTCTCTCTCTCTCACACCATGTGCTTCATCTTATTTATCTTCTCTTTCTACTCTATTTAAGTTTGTAACAATAGGGAAAAAGACTGTAACGAAGCATTATTAGTTTATCAATATATCAATAGCCTTCTTCTACTAATTTTCTATTTCTATCAATATGCTAGCAATGTATTTTGAGCTAAGATGGAGAGCCTATTGGTGACTTGGATGACTGACAATGTAATATCCTAATAGAGATTTATACCCGTCTATCTGGGTTTTTGTTGTCGATTTTGTGGATTTCATTGATGTCATCTTATCTACTGAGCAATTAACTACTATGCATTCTCACTAATTCTACTGGTGCCCTCTCATTTATGCTCGTGTTTCTCTACTTATAGGTGTGTATTTCCTTATGTTCAAGTTACATTTCAGGCTTTTCACCATAAATATGCCAAATCAAATAACAAACATACAAAATAACCTAGTTGTAAAATATCATCAGAAATAGCCATTGGACTAGTAAGCCCACATTCTCTAGCCCATGTGCTGCCACCCAGCCCGAACCCCCTTCCCTCTCCAACTTCCCACCTCCTAGCCCATTCTCCTCCCCTTCCTCACACTCCTCTCACCCAGCCCATTCTCCTCCCCATCCAACTCACTTCTCTCATCCTAAATCACTAATTCATTCTCTCTTCTCCATTTATGCCATTTTCTCTAAGAATATAATTATTCAATTGATTATTTATTATTTTAGATAGTTAAATTAATTAATTTAATTAATCAATTAATTCATTTAATAAATTAATTAATATTTTAGTTGATTACCAGATTTAGGTAAGTACACCACTTACCACTATCGTTTCATATAATAACTTCAAAATAATCATGTATTGAATAACATGTGTATGTGTCTCTCATTGTATGAGATTGTGAGTATACTTGTATGATTTTCATGTTAATAAAATTTAAGATTTTAAGAAAAGATCATGTAATTACATTTATTACACAATATATTATCTTACATATAACAAGTAATGAAAAAATAACATCCAGTATTCTTGTTATCACAAAACCTAACTAATGTGAACTATACTAATTAAATACATAACATAAATATACCAAATGCAAAACATATATATATATATATATATATATATATATATATATATATTTTAAAAACCATAAATTTTATAAGAAAACAAAATGTCGATATAACATACAATGTATATTAATACAATATATATGGAATATACCATATGCATCTAGTTTTTGTAACTTTTTTGCCGAACTTTTTTGTTTAGCATCAAAATCATTTTTCGTGAAGCGTGCCTCCTTTTTAAGTGGCTAGTTTTGATGTTTTTCAAACTTAAGGCTAGTTTTGATGATATTTTGCAAAAATAACCTAGTTATCATCAATACTGGTTACATTTCATAGGTGTCGGGTACCAAATTTATGTCCTTAGAAATGATTAGTTGTATATCGTTTATGTGGTAGGTATTGTATTATATGTGTATTCAAGGTGAGTGTATTCGGCTTATGTTTCATACATGAATACATTAAATGCGTGCAAATGTACCTCATAATCATTTGCTAGATGCATTGAAAATCTGTGAGAGGTACCCTATTTATGTAGAGAATAGCTCATTTATGTGGTCAATACCTAGTTTATGTGAATATATTACTGTGCATACCCCATTATGTTATGATATCTTATTTATGGGTGCAATACCTCAATTGTGTGCACATGTTCTTCAGTTCGTGTTTGAGCTACTTTTAATGTGTTGAAAATGGGCAAGATACCTAAGATTCAATGGGCGGTACATCATTTATGTGGGGGCCACCTCATTTGTGAGCATTAATAAGATTCATATACCTAGTTTATGTTACCATACCTATTTTACATTTCTGGTACTTACATTGTGTAGTTATGTACTCAAAACATTATCGAGGTACGTCTTATTAATATTTTATCTATATCTATCTATATTTTATATTAAAAGAGGCTTAAAGAGAAGAAACTTTTGATTTTCCTTTTCACCCTTTAAGAACCCTTAGAATATCATTAAATTAGATATTTCACCTATTCTTTATTTACTTCATTCACATAATCTTTTTTTAAATAGTTTACAAATTAAATATTTTTTAATTTGTAATGTGACTGTCCATAAATATTAATTTTGGGATTTTTTTATACACAAAAGATATTTATGTTTTAGTTAAAAATAAAAATTTTCATTACTAATTTCTAAAATTTATATCTGTGTAATATTTGATTCTTCTTTTTTCCCTTTAAAGTCTATTAAATATAACACAAATTAGGTATTTCACATATTTTCTCATTAAATTCATTTAATAATGTTTTATTTTTTATCCAATAATAACTTTTTATAGTTAGTAAAATTAAATACTTTGACAATCCTATTTAATTAGAGATGTAAATATCTAAAAATTGATTTCAAGATCTTTTATAACTAATATTTAATTATAAGTCGATAATGATTTGTTCATTATAAATTAAATATTTTATAATATTTATGTTATCAGTAACATTAAAATTTATATTCATGAATTTATAGAAAGATTAATATAGTTTGAATGTGAAAAACTATATCTTAATATGATATAATTATTTCTTATGAATATGACACATTGGTAAAATAGAACTATTTTCTATACTATTCAAATAATACTAAAATTTTAATATTATATACAAGCTATTATTATTACTATTTCACATTTACTTAAATGTCGAATAATTTTAAAGATGATGGTGTATTTATTTGAACGTTAATATTAATTTAAAATTATAAGTACATTTTAAATTAGTTGAATACGTGCGAACCACATATGTCTCGACTAGTTATATTAAAAGGTGCTTAAATGTGAAAAAAAATTATTACCTTTTTTTACCCTTTATGCCCCCTTAAAATATCATGTTAATCAGTCATCCCACATACTTTTTATTTACTTTCTTTAAATATATTTTTTATATGAGAAATACTAAATTTTATAATGTGTTCATTGGTAATTTATAACATTTATGTTATTAGCAACATGAAATTTCATATAGATGAATTTTGAGAAATACATTAATATATTTTTCAATAATTTATTAATGATAAAATTATTTCTTAGGAGGATGACTAACTGATGAAGTAAAAATATTTTCTGTAATATTAAAAAATGTTGCTTAATATATTTAAAAAAATCTAATTTTTAATTTTACACATGATCTTATGTACGCTATATTCGAGCAGTAAAACTCTTAATACATATCATCTCTAAAATTTTTAATTTGACATTTTTTAATGAGTTACTACATAATGAATGTTATATATAACGTGCAAACAACATTTTTTTAGGGTCTTCTATTTTTCAACTAGAGGGTGTCATAATATGTTATTTAATTTCAAGGTCCAGTATAAATTTTAATTCGTAAATAAATTAGTACATTATCACTAATTTTATACGGAAGAAATGAAATGTCAATATGTTATTTTTTTATGTAGTTGGTGAATAAACAAAGATTATATACTTATCACATGCAACGTCGTACGTTTCTACTAGTACGAACAAATGTGCAATGTACCTCTGTGGTCTACCTCATTCCTGGATGATATCTCATTTATGTGGGATGTATATTATCCTACTTATTTTATGTATTTGTTACCAGCGTTGTGTACATGTGTAATCCTTAAATGTCTGTGTTACTTCTTATGTATTACAAATCTGTGGTATACTTCATTTTTCTTACTTGTACCTTGTTTATGTGAAAAATATCATATTTTTTTATTTTTAGAATGCGGTCTACGTCACTATCTTATTACCACACATTTATGTTATTTTACCTTGTAAACTTATTTGGTACTTTTTTATACATCAAAAGTATATAGATTAACAAGGGCCATAAAATAAAATGGACATATCCCAGAAATAAAAAAACCCCACAAACATGATCGATAAGGCTTCTCCAAAATATGGAGAGGAAAATCCCATTTATCTATAAGCACACTATTGACATAAGGGAGTGGAATGGATCTTTAAGTCCAAAGTTTGTCCCTAAAAGAGTTGGCATGGTCCTAACAAGGGTAGATCTATCCATGTACTTAACCTAAAAAAAATCTTGTTGTTTCTTTCAACTCACAAGTTATACACAAAAGATCAGTTGAAAGCAATCTTAAAGGTCAAAAGCCCTAAATCCTTTTATTATAAAAGTGTGGGCTATCCTCTCAAGCATATGATCCGAGCCACAACAATAGCGATATAGATCACACATTCGAGTGATAGATGTCCAAACCTTATGATCGAAAGAGTAAAATAAAAGAAGATGATCTGTAGTTTCGAGATGGTCTAAAAACAAAACACAGTCATAATATACTATAGTCCCCATGTAACAACTTATCCCTGGTAGTAAATTTATTTTTGCAACTCAGCCAAGTTATGAAGCTAGACTTAGATATATTACATTTAAATAGACCAATCCACCCCATTGAACTCTATCTCCTTGATGTTTAAAAGTACAATAGGCAGAGGGAACAGAAAAGTTCCCATCAGAAGTTGATTTCCATGTTCACTTATCAGTGCCATCCTCAGAAGGTATCGTGTTAGTTGAAGCATGCTTGCCCCCCAAGGAAATGGTATTGGTGGCAGGCTAGGCCCAACTACCATTGTCAATAATCATACTGACTTTAGTTCTTATGTTTAAACATGTATCAGTAATAACATACCTATTAAATATGTTATAAAGAAATCCAAGATGATGCCAATGATCCCTCATAGAGAAAATGTAGCGCCATCTCCAATCTTGGCATGACAGTGGGCAATAAACCAGTTTCTTGCTTGCAGTAGCTTCCTCCAGATCTAAGAGAAGTCATTTGGAACTTTGATAGTGAAGACAATAAATTCTTTAATTAAATGCATGTGGAACCATTTACTTCATATGGAGCAAGTGAGATTGATAATGAGGAACCATAAGTGTTGTAACACTATTCTAGGCTACTATATCTCTCAAGCCTAGTCCACAATTTTCCTTAGGAGTGTGAACCTCATACCATTTGACTTTAGATCTAGCATTTCTAGTAATGTTACAAAACCACAAGTAGTTCATCATGATAGCCTCAATTTCATTCAGGATTCTCTTTAGGATAATGAAGAGCCCTGCCCAAAAGTTTTGAATAGCCATAATGACATACTGTATTAGCTTGAGTCTGCCTGAAAAAGAAAGATGATTAGCCTCTAGAATTTTATTTTGCTAGTTATTCTATGAACAAGAGAAACAATCACTTTTCCCGAGCTTGGTGAAAATCAAAGGCATGCTCAAGTATCTAATAGGGAGGCTTCCACTCTGAAAACCCAAAATATCAATGCAATGATATTTAATATGGCCAGTGACTCCAAAAAAGATTAGGCTCTTCAATTGAGTAAGCTTAAAACCTGTGAGCATATAGAACACCTCAAGACTATCTCTGATTAATCCAACAAAACTAGTATCACCTTTTAAAAGATAAGCAAATCATCAGCAAAACACATGTTGTAAATTTTGAGCTCCATACATCCCTAGTGAAAAGTGAAATCAAGAACGAAAGAAGCATGCTGCAGTAAACTCGATCGAGCCTCCATAACAATGGCAAAGAGTATAGGGAGATAAGGTGTCCCTGCCTTAATCTTCTAGCTCCTATAAAGCAACCACTGAGCTCCCAATCGATGTTCACAGAAAAGGAAGTGGAGGTTATGCAAGTCATGATCCATTTGTTGAAGCCAGAAGGAATGCCAATAATGCTCAAGTTTCCTTAAATTAACGTCCAATTAACATAGTCATCAACTTTCATTAGATCTACCTTTATGGTGGATTTAACAATGTGAGAAGTCTTATTCTTGACCAACTCCTGAGATAAGAAGATGTTAAATTCTTCCACTTGCCACAAAACATCTTGGTTTTCACTGATAAGGTGAGAAAGCACATATCTAAAGCCTGTTTGCAAGAACTTAAGAAATACACTCAATAAATCATGTTGCAAAAAGATATTGGTCTGAAATCATGGATTTTTTAAGGATGAGCAACTTTGGGTATAAGAGAAATGTATGTGTGGTTCATCTGAGGCAGTATAACTTTTGTGTCAAATAAATGTAAAACTGCCAGATAACATTGCTTTCCACCACACCCCAAGCTTTCTTGAAAACTCACGAGGTAAAGCCTCAGGGTCAGGAGCCTTGTAGCCATTGTAAGAGAATATAACATCTTTAATTTCTTGGGCTATAATAACTCTAATCAAACTACAAGCTTGCTCAAGTGACACCTTTTTAGGATAAAGGTTTTGCAGAATCCTCCAATCAACAGAGTGTTCTTTATCTTTAGAACCAAGGAGAAAGGTGTAACGCTACACAATAACGTCTTTGATTTGTTCTCTCTTGGTGATGATGTTTCCCTAATCATCAAGCAAATGAACTAGTCTGGCTTTAATATTATTCCTCTTAGTTAAATTATGGAAGTAAGTAATACTGTTATCTCCTAGACTAATCCACTAGGCTCTAGCCTTTTGTCTGAGAAAATTTTCCTAAGCCTGCATCATAGCATTGAAGTTTTCAAAAGCTAAGTGCCCATTTGTTTATAAAGTAGGATCTTGATGATTGCTGAAAAGATCATTATGTGCATGTTCTAGCTTGACCTAGAATCTAGAGCCCGAGCAGATATATCTAAATAATGAGCTCTATTTAGAGCCTTGAGAGCAAATTTGATGGCTTTAAGTTTTCTTAAAAGAGTTTGCATAGGTGAGCCACCCCTGAGCTATTCCAGCCTACTCGACACTATAGATAAATCCATCTCTGTTTGTTCAGTAGTTAAAGAACTTGAATCTCGCAAAGGGTCTGTTAGAAGAGGCTTTGATGTGCAATATGCCTGGATAAAGAAAAACAACATTGGTCTTGAAACAGGGAGATCCAACCAGGACTTTATCTATCTTATTCATGATAGCTCTAGGACCATCTTTTTTATTGGTCTAAGTAAACTTGTAGCCCCCATACAAAGGTCATCAACCTAAAGATTGAGTATAAGGATTTGGACTATTAACCCCCTCCACCTGACAAGGATCTAGTTTATTACAAATGTGTATACAAGCTAAAACATAACCCTGAGGACTCTATAGCTAGACACAATTCCATACTTGTTGCCAAGGGATTTCACTAGCAAGCAAGGCTTGACTACAAGGAAACTTTCATTCAAGGTGTAAAATCAACCACCATAAGACTCTTACTGTCGCTTCCTACATAATTCTCTTGGCTGTTACATTAACTTGATGTCAAAAATGTCTTTCTCCATAGCATTCTTCAAGAAGAGGTCTATATGACATAACCTCAAGGCTTTTTCAACTCATTATTTCCTTCTTACATTTGTAAGTTGAACAAATCCTTTTATGTTCTCAAACAGACTCCTAGAGCCTAGTTTGAAAAGTTTACATCTCACCTTGCCACCTTGGGTTCTAGTGCTTCTCTTGCTGATCCCTCTTTTTTTGTCTCTCAATCACCTATTAGTGTTACTTATCTTCTTCTCTATGTTGATGATATCCTCATCACAGGTCCTAATTCGGTATTTATTGCCCCTTTAATCTTCTCATTAAGTCAAGAATTTGAAATGACAGATTTGGGTACTATTAAATACTTTCTTGGTTTTCAAATTCACTCTACTTCTTGTTTGTTTGTACATTAGAAAAAATATGGTATTGATCTCTTGAATAAGGTTGGCCTAAGAAATGTTAAACCCTGTAAAACTCCTTTATCTAAGAAACTTAACTTTTATGATCCTAATGGTGTTTCCTTTCCTGATGCAACCCAATACAGAATTCTTGTAGGTGGCTTGCAATACCTCACCGCTTTACCAAACCAGACAACTAATGTGTCAATTCATGAAATCTCCAACCTATATTCATCTATCTGTTGTCAAGAGGATCCTTAGGTTTCTCAAGCGTACCTCAGATCATGGAATCTTATTCAAACTTGGAACTTTATGCCGCAATGCTTATTGTGATACAGATTGGGCAGGTGATACTCGTGATAGAAGATCCACCATAGGTTTTGTGATTTTCCTTGGCTCAAACCACATTTTTTATTCTACCAAGAAGCAATCCACTTTGGTCAAGTAACCTACAGATGTTAAGTATAGGGCTCTAGCCAATACTACTGCTAAACTTTCTTAGATTAGATAGCTTTTGAGAGAATTACACATTGCTTTTCCTTTCACTCCTCAACTCTGGTCTGATAACATGTCTGATATATCCTTAGCCTCTAATCTAATCTATCATTATAGAACCAAACATATTGAGATAGACTTTCACTTTATAAGGGAGAAGGTTGCTAATAAAGACATTATTATCAATCACATTTGCTCTAAAGAACAAGTTGCTAATATATTCACCAAAGCACTTTCTTTTCTCTTTTTTTCTTCTCTTCAGAGCAAGTTGCTTCTCCCTTTAGGAAGCATCAGTTTGAGGGGGCATGATAGATAGTATAAGTTTATTATATTTACATCAATTGTATAATACATTGTACTATTCTTTTATACGGTTAAGTTAGTGATGGTTAGCTTCAGTTAGTTAGTTTCTGTTTCCTGTCTATATATAGTGTGCTGCTTCCCTGTTGTAAGTTAAGGAGGATTCTTTCTCTTGATAATAATACAAGCTTTACTCGAGACTTCTTCTTCCTCATTTCCTTCCTTCTTCTTCTCTATAGTGTCTGTACAACTTAACTATTCTACAACCCCCAACATGAATTTCAATTTCTCTAAGTATGATCATGTTCTTTAAGATAGGGTAAATTAAATATTCTTCAGCCTCTAGTTTGGCTAGACTTTCATAATTTTTAATTTTCATAAATAGAACTAATTGAGAATCCAATAGTGACTTCACCAGATTCATATCATCCGCTAAAAGTATGTAGACTTTTCATTTTCTTGTTGAGTCAGAAGTTGGCTCATTTGACCATCACTAAAGATAATTTCTTCCTTAAGGAATTTGAAAGACTTTTCTCAAGGCCAGATCCTTAGATTTCTTTAACTTTATCTCTTTTGTTAGCTCAATCTCATCCTCAGTTGATATTCGAGTTTTATGTTTGATGGTTCTAGTTCTTTATTGGTCCTTTTCTTCACCAATTTTTTAACTTTGAACTCATCCAAGTCTTACAATGGCCGATCTTCGACCAAAGTCAATTATATTTTAGAATTTGGGACACTGAAGTGGTTCTTTATCGGTAGTTAGAAATATCATGTTGCCTATTCGTCTAAGTATTCAATTTTATCGGCTTTAAGGATTGAAATTTAAGAAAATTAACGAGGGAACATTGGCGCAAAATTTTGTATACCATATTTCATCGATATATTAGTCAAACAATATTGGTCGTTCCTAGCATGCACCCAGCTTGATCATTCCATTCAGATTTGAATTTATTTTACAGCCTATAAGTTGGCTATTTTCACTTCAATTACTCTTGATAGAATATTTCAACTTACCTCTTCAACATGATTTTGGCTAGGCCTCCAAGTTTGGCCTTTAGGTTCAAGCTCACCCCCCCCCCCCC